>JACDJE010000025.1:1711008-1758771 GCA_016647715.1 Pavo muticus | reverse complement strand
GCCGCCCGCCCCCCCCGCGGTCCCCGCAGCGAGAGCCCCAAACTTTGCGGCACTTACCGAACCCGTCGCCATTACCGAATTCCTCTCCGCTTCCCCCCCGGCCTCGTCTCTCCGCTCCGTCCCGCCCCGTGCCACCGGGGATCGATCGCAGAGTGGCCGAGGACGACGCTGCTCAAGCGACTGCCGCTTCCTATTGGCCGCTCGGGCTGCCAGTCAGGAAGACGCCCGGAGGGCGGACATGTTTTGACTCTACCGCGCAGCAGATTGCACCGCGCCGCACGTCAATCACACGCAGACGGCGCCACGATTGGCCAACACCTCCCCCTGCGGGCGGAGAGGCATCCTGGGAGCTGTAGTCTTCGCGGCCGCCATCTCCTGCCAACTCGGCCGCGGTAAGACGACAGCCCCCAGGATGCTCCGCGCGGCGCTTGGCCGATAGTAAACAAGGGGCGCGGGGACACGTGGACCCGCGCCGCTGGGCTTCTGCAGCCGGGCCCGATCCCGCAGACGCCGCGCAGGCGGAGCCGTCCGGATCTCTGAGGAGCTGGGCCCGGCCCGGCTGCCCCCGCTGGGCGAGGCTCCCAAAGCGCCGCCGCCGCCGCCGCCTCCGCCGGCCTCCCCCTTCTGGAGCCGGTGCCCGGTCCGGCACTGGGTGCCTGCCCTTAGCGAACCCGCTTCGCCAGCGGGTGCGGCCCCGGCGGGAGGCGGCCGGCGCGGGGCAGCGTGAGTCAGCGCGATTCTCGAGGCCCCCGCGCTCCGCCGGTCGGAAGGGCCCCGCCGCCCCGCGCTGTGCAGCGCAGCTCGGAAATAATCCGCGGTATTCTAAACAACTGAGAGTTTCAAAATTATGCAATTTTGGGGCTTTCCAAGAAGATAATTGTGGGTTTTTTTGTGCTGTTTCCAACATCCTCCCCATCTGGAGAGCTGCTCCTAAATGGCGCTGGAGCTCCTGGGGAAGTTCCATAGTTCTGACTTTCGAGTATGCCCGCGGTTGGCTGGGGAGGTAAACAACAAAAAAGGGTATTTCCACAATGTAAAGAGAAAGGAGTCCTTAACCAGCGCCCCCTGGGAGCTGTAGGTCCCATGGAAGGCGCTGACAGCGGCCGCCAGAGGGAACGCTGTGCTTACTGTCACCACAGAAGGCTTATGCAATGGAAAAGAAAAATCACGCTCAAATCGTAGTTGGCCATCAACGCAGACTGCCGGACAGCCCGAGGCTCGGCCTCTCCAGGAGACAATCCTGGTAGCAATACCGCTCCGCTCTGTGGGCACTGAAGGGACGTCGCTCCCAAAGCACAGTGCCGGCAGGGCGGAATGGGGACAGCACTTCATGGAGGTGTGCGTGAGCTGAGCTGACAGAAAGAAAGCCGACCCCGCGCTTGAACTAAAAAATCCTCTGCGCTTAACTACGCAACGGGAGAACCCTTTGCAGGTCATTCTCCCAGTTTGAGAACACAATGATTTGAACAAATGGAGCTTTGGCAGAAGGCCTGTGGATACATGGCTACGAAGCTTGTGCACTGCCACATGCAAAGCAGAATTCCCTTTCACGTCCCTGCCTACCCCAGTGGGAAAGGAGTGGCACACAGAGGCGGATGGAGTAGCTACAGAAGATACAAAATCGTGTTTTGGAAAAAGACTGTTTGCCTCAAGGCTAACACCTGGTTGTGGAGCACGTTTCCACCCCACTAGGTGCTTTTTCTACCCAAAATGAGAAGTGTTTTCTCAGTCTAGTTGTAAAATACATTTGCTGTGAGGGTTCACAGTTATTTAGAAAAACATGTGCATAAATGCCACACGCAAAGCAGAGTCCTCCCAGATCCGCTGGCCCAGATTCAAGAGACAAGTAAATACCACTGCTGAATTAGAGCCTCGGTATCACACTTACCACCTTACAAAGAGCACAACAATGGGAATCCTACTTAGGATCTGGATTAGAACTTCATAAATATGAGAATCTGAATTGTTTTTAAGATTCTAGAACCAAAAACATAGCAGCTTCCTTATTTTCAAATCTACCTTTTCTTCTTCGCATATGGAAAGTTTACGCAGAGAAAATGAGTAACAGGACAGATATTGCATGCAGTAGATGGCAGCAAAACACACAGAACCTTATCAAAGATTACCTACTAGCCCCCCCACCCGGTTGAAGTCAAATATCCTCTAACGTCCAGGTGATGATGTCAACCCCATACTCCTTGCTCTATGTCTGGGCTGTAATTAAATCATTGCTCCATGCACACACCCTGCCTCGCCTTACGCCGTGCTCCAAATGAATGGGTGCTCAGGGAATGAATCAATACTGTGCAACACCGATGTTGTTGCTTTGCTGATTCAGCTGCTTTTGCTGTTTTAAGAGAGGCAGATGGTAACATGGGAGATTGTGAAGTCTTAATTGGGAATTCTCATCACCTTAAACATGGATAGCTACCAAGAAGCACAAATAACCAGGAATGACTCCAAGCAAGCAGAAAACGATAAATTTACATTCACCCTCACTGTCTTACCTAGTTATTTATTTCTGAACATGTCCAGCCTCAAAGTGGTGAAACCACAAGGTAGATTAAAAAAATAATAAAAGGTTAGTCAAAGTCATCCTAGTAAAATAAATATTACATCTTGAATTTGTGCCTCTCTACTTTGAATTTCTCATCGAAAGCTGATGTCCTATCTTGCTTTTTATGACACAATTGCTATTGCTGACTCTCTGAAGACAACCTATCATCACTTTAGTTCTGCTATACAGATGCACTCTCATCCACATGTACATATCTTTCCACCCTTAGTAATTAACAAATGACTCCACATATTTCAGATAACCCTGCTTACCAGAGCTGCCACCTTCACCCAGCATGGCAGCTGCTCCTTCAGGTGTTCTGGCAGACCCTCGCACCTCAATCTTCTGTCGCTGTGACTTCTGTATCTTCTACAGCTGTTCCTGCTCTGTCCCTCTTCTCATTCTCTCTAGAAATGTATTTTGTCATTATAGCACAGATTCCAGTTCTAGCTATACTGTTATCATCTACCAAGACAAGGCAAGACCAGAAGTGACAATGGTATCAGGAACATGATGATGAGAAACAATCCTGAAGAAAGGGAAGTAAGAAAACCTATGCCAGCCCAAGGCTTGCAGAAAAACAAATCAAGAACAGACTACAGATGATCTGCAGGTTCTATGTAAACCGTAGTGCCAGGGAGAGTCTGGGGGCACTGAAATACAATCATCTGTACTGTACTTTCTTTTTAGAACAGTCCTGGAGTAGTTTTTGTGAGGGCCAGTAGCAAACAATTCTCAGACATTGTTTGGGACTGTTCTCAGTTGGCCATCTGCATGTGGCCTCTGCACATAGAAAGCTACAGCTTATAAATGAGCCTACACAAACTCTGCAGAGTGGTGGGAACATTGACTATTTCATGCCTCAGTAACAGCAAACGGTGTCAGGCACATATTTTCTACCATGGATGTAATGGTACAGATTCAGCTAAAAGAAAGAATGGGAACTGAAGGCACAGTGAAGATGAGGTTGCTTAAGAAACACACCATGCGACTCCACAAGGACAGAGCTAGGAGGAGAAGAGTAAGGTACAGCTTGGTGAAAGCTGCACTGCCTTTTCCAAACATGGCATTTATCAAAACGGAATTTCCAGCATCTTCAGAGGTGTGGGCAGCACATCTCAGGGGCTCACGTGGTCACGAGGGAATTACTCCTCCGCACAGCACAACCTGCACACAGAGTACAATCTCCTCCCAAAATCTCACAGCTGCTCAGATGAAATAATTCAACACTTTGAAAGAAGAAAGGACAAAGCATACATAGCATGCCACAATGCTATTTTTAATCTGTCCTAATTTCATTTACCTCAATAAGAAGAGATTGAGTCAGCATATCCTGTCAGAATGGCCTAGTATATGTAACCCCTGTTGGGAGTTCTTCACACTGCTTTGATTGGGCAATGTTTCCTTTATATAACAGTTTGGCCTTTTGCCTGTATGGCATACACAGTTCTAAGGAGGAAACACAGCCAATGGCAGCGCCATTGCTGCTCTCTAGCTCTGCTGGATTTGCCATTATAGAAGGGAAAGGAACAGGGACAAGGAAGAGAGTCCCTGCCCATCCAGCAGGGCACTGCATCCCAGTATAGACCCAACAGCCACTGCAGTTCTGCCACTGCCTCTTTGCCTGGCTGTTGGAATAAAGGTCATCTAGAAAGAGATGGGGTGAAGGAAGAGACCACGTTGAAAATGTAACAACTTTTTTTTTTTTTTAAATCCTTTCAAGGTTATTCAGCTCACTCTGGTCCACCAAGTGAAGTGCCCAGCCTGTTATCACCCGAGTCAAAATGTGGATGAAGAATTTAGAAACAGTCTAGGTATCTATCTGAAGGAAATCCAACTCTCACTGGATGTGGATACAATCCTAAATTTTGTGAGGCAGCCAAAACCACTGATTCCAACATACTCAATATACAAAGAAGCGGGCATCAGTTGGTGGGGGGTGAGACCTCATGGTGCTGGTGGGGTGTCACGTTGGTGCTGTGCATCAGTCGGTGGGTGGTGAGTAATGGCACTGTGGCTAGATGTATTGTTATCATTGCATTTTTGTTTCCATTTTCTTCTGCCCTGGTAAATAGTTTTTATATAAATAGATGCATTCTATTTTGTTTCCAATTCTCTCCCTCATCCCATGTGGGGAGCAGTGAACACACAGCCATGTGATGCTGAGCTGCTGCCAAGTTAATCCACAATGAAGCTGCAGATGGTTCCATAATGCATTTCATAGCTTTGCCTCAAGACCTCTCTACTTCCGGATCTCACACAGGAGGTGCAGCAACTGCACAAGACCTTGTCTCAGATAATCTCCCGAAGCACAAACAAATGACATTCAGAAATACTCAGAAATGACACTAGGACCAAGGAGGCTTGGTTTCCTCAGGGTTTGTGTCTTGTGGTTGACTGGGGGCTGTGGTTGAATGTCTATTCCCATGGTTCAGACATCTGTCAACATTCAGTGCCATGCACATTCTCTTGTGCATGGTAACATGTGAGTTTGTGACTGCCATTCTCCTATAGAATCTATCTCGGTTTTCCTTACCCAGTAGAGCAAAGTTTCAACAAACTAATTGGAGCATTTATTTTGCTAGCTTTCCTCTTTAGAACATGGCCATTCGCCAAATTTATTTAAATCATCTGCAGAACTAGATGATCTTTGAGGTCTTTTTCAACTCAGGCCATTCTATGATTCTATGAACTACGAACAGCTGGTGAGGTTCGGGAACTGGGAGAGGAACAGAATGTAGATGCGGAGCCGATGCCTTGGCTGCACTCCTTTAGCAACTTGACTACAAAGATAACATCCTCGTTTGGGGGTATTACTTGACTCTATTGGGAGTACTGGTCAAGTAATCTAAATATAGACACAGATACTCTCATAAGGTAAATATGACATTGTTCAAAACTATTAGCACTACCTTTTTCTTTTTGAAATGCCCCAATAATTGAAAGTTGGTGACTTGCTTGAACATGTGCCACATCTCTAACACTAAGTCTGGCAAGTCTGAAGCACACACATGACTGTATCCAGGAGAAATCCCAAATGCTGACTGATGAAAGATACCCAAATTTGTACCAAACTTACAAAGCGACAATTTATCACTGTTGGTAATTCACCAACAAAGAAAATTCCGGAAATCATCCAGTTCACAGAAGCAACACAAAGAAACTGCCTCAGCAGGAAGCCGTAATTTGGGACCTAGAAAATCTTAGTGTCTGATTATCTGAAATTTGTCACTCCCCACTACTACAGCATCTTCCCAGCTATATACTAAAGCAAATCGTCCACTACAAAGCAGCTATGACAAATACCACGCCAACACGTTGTCTACAGTGAGTAACCAGAGTCTGTGCATAACTTATGAAAATCAACATGAAAGTGTTAAGAATTATGAATGTTTTAATAAATGAATATTAATAGTTCACTTGCAACTTTATAATAATTGAATTAAAACACAACAATATCAATAAACATGTATTTATATATATAAAAGTGTTGTTTATTGTAAGGAAACTTTAAATATAACCAACAATATTGAAAATATTGTGACTGGCATTTATGGCCTTGATCGTAGTTCACTGCCATACAAGTAATTTCTAGCATTTCTCTTAATCACATTAAGCTAGTGCAAAATTTAGGTAGCTTTTAGAGATTAAGCATACAGAATTACAGGAGTGTAGATTTTAGTTACCTGATATCTCCTTCTAGTATAATAAGCTTCTCTTTTTTCCATAAATCAAAAGTACAAAGGCAAGTTATCATATGTGCAATTATTCATACCAGGATTCTAGGTTAAAAAAATGACATTTGTAAATTTTGCTCAGATTGGAGTTTGTTAACAATTTGACTTATAACTTATACCATACCATGTGGCATAAATTATATATTATAATTGTATTATATAATCATAATTTCATATGCAGGTATGATTATATAAATTGTCAGAAAGTATCACTAAGTATAGGATAATAATTACATCAACATATGTAAATATATGGCATTAGAAAAGTCATTATCTAAGAAGGAAAGTTGTTATCATTCAGGTATTCAAAACAGGGCACAAGCAGCCTTCCAACAGTTCTTGCAGTACTGTTTTGGCAGAACTACTGCCTGTTGCCATCATGTGCACTAGCTTACTATGTACATCAACAGACAGGTCGGTAAGCAGTATTCAAATTGGGCTGTGCCTGAAATTTCCAGGCACAGACCTTTGTAAGCAATGAGCCCTGTGCTCCTAATTAAGATGATAGTCTCTCTCCTCAGTCTCAGAAGGTATCCCATGCTATTAGAGCTAAAAAGGTATTTTATGATGACCTACATTTTTTGAAAGCAGGACACGTTAGCTTTAACAGCAGCATTATTTCCAGAATGGTAGAAAGCTTTTAACTACTGATCTTTACAATTCAATATACTTTTGCACTTGCTGATAAGGATTTTTTCAAGAACAAGCTTAGTTTAGCATGGCTCTCAGTATCAGTCACTTTGTTAATTGGATCTGGTCTTTGATAGCTAAGATTAGACTGCAAGAAGAGAGATATACAGAGATCCTTTGAATTGAAATAGGTTGAAGATTTAACAGATTAAAAAAGGTGAGATCTAAAAAAACTAACTAGAGAACAAGCATAGAGAAGACAAAATGCATAAATATAAAACAGGGAGAAGTAAAACGATATAGGTTATGTATGATTAGGCAGAACATGACAACAACCTATGCCTTTGCTTTTAAAGCACTGAGGTTAATCTGTCAACTGTTCTCACTCTAGACTATACAGAATACACATAACTAATAAAAAATGCAGTTTATTGCAAAAGTATACAAGTCCTCTAAATTGCATAAGATATTACAATGTCGTGCTGAAACATGACATATTAAACAAAGAGGACTTCCAGACAAATTACAAAATGTTAAAAATCAGATTTGGGTCATGAGCGTTACACAAAATGCATCGTCATGCTTCATCTTACGATTAGTCTTGTGATTCACTACACTTGTGATAAATGCAACATAAAATCATGACAATCGTAATAGTCAGGAAGTAATATCTACTGTATATCTTCTGTATTAATACATATAAACACTTTGTGTGCACTAATACTTTCAACATATCACATTCAAACTAACAGTCTTCCCAGAAAAACTGTAACCATTTTGAAGGACAGAAGATGGTTTAACAAGTTCATCGCATGTGGGTTTTTTGGAATCTACTCTTTAAAGAAATGTTGTATTAAAGGACTTGATTTTCAAAGGTGCTCCCGCAGGCCTTCATTTCAGGTGGAACTATTACAGCTGAGCACTTTAAAAAACCAAGTCCTCAAGTCGCTGAATTTCTATTTTGTTTACTAGTACTTCCACTGTAATAAGTCCAAAAAAAAAACCACCCCAAAACCCGCTCCTAAAATCACAGAAAATGCTTGGCATCTATAGGAAGAGAGACAATTTCTCAGTGGACTAACCACTACTGTGCTATGTTCTCATAACTGATCTTGTTGCTCCAACGTTTAGTTCATGCACTGGTGTCGGCAATGTCCATGTTTGTTCCAAACAGAGCAACTAGCTGCTCTTCATAGTTTGCAATGTTTCTTTTCAGAATTTCCATACAAGGTCCCAAAAGCCTTTCAAATGCCTGCACGTCCATAACTAAGATAAAAGGAAAGAAAAAGAGAAAGAATGTAATGCGCTTGTCAGTGGCAGGCACCAGTCTTAGCGTTTATGACATTCCAAAGGAAAACTTCAAATGGTAACTAGAAAGATTCTACTGAGGTATACACTCTGTTTACACAGAAGAGAACCACTTACCGTAGCTGAGAAAATATTCAACAATACATTGCTGTCACGGAACTTCATAAATATTAGAATTTGCTAGGTTTCTTACTTACAAAATATTTTCAAATTAAGATTTATGTGATGCATGAGCTCCACGAGAACTCTGGAAGGGCCTGGATTCCTCTGCAGAATGCAGTGTTAAGACCCTTGGAATTTCAAACAAAACACATCTTTTCTTGACGTTGTTGGCTGTATCTGAAGTCTAGCTTGGCATATTTCCTTGCTGTTTTTACCTGTTTCCACTCACAGTGGAAATTAATAGATATTTACTTCCCAGCAAACATACAAAAAGTTGGAAACAGTAATCCACGTCATGTCATTATCTGCTACGTTTCCCTGCACTGATCACACGGCATTATCCACTGTATTTCTAGCCAACAGGCCAGGGAGGAAACTTCACACTTCAGTCAGCTTCCAACCTTCAGCCTGCAGCCCCTTGGCTCCTGAGAAAAGTTCAGATCTCTGCTATTCAGAAGTGCCAGAGATGAATCACCAATATTGGATGAAGACAGTCTTCTTCCTCATTGCTTCTCATTCTTTCCTTTCTACGGTTTTTACTTCTACTGCCTGTTCATCTGTGTGAGTTTAGAGATACAGATTTTAAAAAATAATAGTTTTGTAAATAAGGAATAAACTTTTGTTTACTGGCATGGTCATCAAGCCATCCTTCAAGGAATCCAAACCCATTTTTACAGTTTTCCCATAACTAGATGTGGGTACGTACAAGTGAAACATTATGACCATGAAAAGGAATGGGTCAGAGGAGGTTGTCTATAAGCAAACTACAGTGTGATAGAATGATTAAATTAGCAGCTGGTGAAGACAAAGAATTTGTTAAAGCTTAAGTCATGGTGATAAAATGGGACAGAAGTCTTACCACAAAGTTATTTTATGGCTGATAGTCAGAATAATGGGAAAAGAAATTCTTTAGCTAGCTGCAGTGTTGGACAGCTTTTTCTGATAGCTATAAAAGGTTTGCAGCAATATCATCTGCACAATCTTGAAGCAATTTTACTTCTATGTAATCACAGAAAAGTCAGAGAATTTGTGTTCAATACCAGTTAAGAATTATAAATAATTTTTGCATGTAACTAAAATAAATAGGAATACATAGTAAAAGGTGATGTGCTTAAAAAGCCTAACTTGGGTAAATGTAATTAAATCTTATATTCTGGAGAAAGACAGAGTTCAAAGTTAAAACAATCTGATAGATTATATCATTTTATATTAGATACAAAGTATTATTGAACAGTACCTAAACACTTGACAGTGCCAAGAGCAAATGCAGAAGCAGCTCGTGGTTTGTTAGTTACAAGAGCAAGTTCTCCAAAATACTGTCCTCTTGAGCATCGAGCTATTTCAACTGCTCCATTCTCTTCTACCTCTACATCTGGTTTACCCTAAAATATCAAGTAAAAAGAAAAACTGAGAACAATATTTGCTGAATGCACTTGTAGAAGCAAAACTGACAACAAAAATAATAAAAAATATTAAAAAAATAAAAAAAATAGGAATGTTTAGAATAAATCGAGATTTCAAAAAAAAAATTGTGTTTTAGGGATGTTTTACCTTCCTTGTCATTATAATCCTTACTTCCCCAGATTCCACAATGAAGAAAGAATCAGCCATGTCACCCTGTAGAAGAAAAAAATAAAGTGGGTAAAGGAAATGTGAAATTTCATTTTAATTTCACGGTACATAGATCAGTCCAAAAGTAATGCCTCCTATTTATTTCCATGGAAACCACAACAAAGATCATAAGAACACTATTTTGATGGAGCAAACTCTCAGCTATAAAACACTGTTTTTCACCATTAGCTATGCATTTTTACCAGTGATGAATAAGAACCTGCATGCTACGGTCATAAAGATCTGCACCAGTAATGGTGATCCATCGTTTCACAGCTGCTCTGATGGTGTTGTTGCTAGGAAAATGCTGCCCATGCAGTCCATCTTTCATTGGCCTGAATAGATTGAAGTCAGAAGGTGCCAAATCCAGACTATACAGTGGGTGTGGGCTGGACAATCCAGACAAAATTAGCAGTGTGTTCCACAGACTTCAAACTGATACGGGGCCTGGAGCTATCATGTTGCAAGAGAAAGGTTGTCTCCTTTTCTTGCCTGACTCTGGAAGTTTGAGCCTTCAGTTTGGGCAGTGTTGCAATGCAGTGGTCAGAATTGATGGTTTGTCCAGGTTCTAGAAAATTAAGAAGGATCACCCCTTTCCTATCCCAAAACACAGTGCACATCACTTTACCTGCTAAGGAATGCATCTTGAAGATTTTCTTCAATGAGGAATTCACGTCATCAATCCATGGACTGCCATTTTAACTCAGGCTCGTAGTGGTGACACCACATCTCAACACTGTTAATAATGTGATCCAGGAAACTTGTCACCCTTATTCTCATGTTGGTTCAGTAGGTCCTGACAAACTTGCATACGGTGTTCTTTCTGTTCCTATGTGAGCATTCATGGGATCCTGCTGATGCAAACTGCAATATTCCAATGTTGCCACCATTGTTTCCAATGCATTGAAGCCAATATTCAGCTTTGTACACAGTTCCCTGCTTATAATCCTCCAATTCACATGGACAAACTGATTGAGACGCTGTTGGTTTTGTGGTGCAACAGCTGTGCATGGCTGTTGTCCGGAGCATGGCTTGTCTTCCATGTTGGTATTACCTCTGCCAAAATGCAACACCCCTCTCCTCACTGTGCTGTCATCCATAAATGCTCATCAAGCAACTACAAATGTCAGTGGGTGCATTTTGTTCCTCATGGAGGAATTCAATTGCACACCTTTGCTTCACATGCTCTTTCATGTCAGATGTCATTTTGTCAGACTGCCCTTCTGTTGCCATCTGTCTCATAGCAGCAGAATGTAACAGAACACAGGGAGAAGGTTCAGCCTCTACTGCCGAAACACCAACATCCATCTCTGATGTTGTAGACCAACACAATAAAATGAGGCATTACTTTTGGAGCAGCTCTTGTAACATTAAAATATTGACAGACACTGCCTTGAAGTTTACCTTTTTGATATCACTGCCAAAGAAACCACTTTTAAAGTGAAATACTCTTTAAAGGCACAAAACAATTAAAACATCTATAGAGAACTGACTGCAAATACTTTTCATGAAAAGACACAGCTTACACAAAAAGCAGGGAAAAAACAAATATGGAAGATGATAGGATCCTTACTCCTGTTTCTCCATCTCTGCATTCTTTCCAAATGATTTCCCTTACAGTTTCCCATATAAAAGCCTCTGAGGGCTGTATCTGAAATACAGTAAATACTTCTGGGCAAGATGATCTCAGTTGCCTATCCCAAAGAGTTTCCTAGATCACAGAACCATAGAATACTCCAAGCTGGGAGAGATCTAAAAGAATCAGAGTCCGACTCCTGGCTTCACACAAAACTACCTAAAAATTTCACCCTATGCCTGAGAGCATATACAAGAAAAACAAGGTAGGTCTTCAGCGCTCATTAGTATAAACTATCATTTGATAATACAGTTTGAATTGCTAAATATATTAAAAATGTGGACTTGTTTATTCATACCAACAGAGAGGGAACTTTTTCAGAGTATTATGTAAGTAAAAAATTAGCTTTTGAAACAGTATCACCTCCTCCAGGTTCACTGTTTTTGTTTCTTTTGATAAAAGAATATAGTTTAAAATCATGTATCATTTGTAAATATTATGGTAATTGTTACTTATTGGAAGGGAAAAACTAAAACAGAAAATAAACAACTGTACCTGAGCAATGATTTGTTCACCATCTTTGTATACTTTGGTGCCAATCACATCAACCACTTTCAAACGCTCGGATACCTTCATTTAAAAAAGAATAACATCTGATTAACCTTATAATACTATACTGAGAAAGTCCATTTATACTTCTTTCCATGAATCTTTACATACAATAGCGTATCTTTAGTCTCCTGTTTTGATAATCATTAAAAAAATCTGCTGAATAGCCTTTCTGAGGTTATATTATAGTCTTCTGAGGTGGAAGTGTTGACAGAGGTTCCATTCTGGATGTCTATACATCCACGTCTTCCAAAGTTATTTCAGAAAAGCATGCATGTACAAATATAACTGTTAAATGAAGATATTTTGATATTCCCCAAGTTTAATTATTATCAAGCACAATTAAGCTCAAGAAAATGAAGGTAAAAGAAACAAAAAAAGCCACCAATTTTAAATACTATATTGACAATGGTTCTTGATCCTTAAAATTTAAAATATAAAAACTATGATATTTTTCCAAAGTAATATGCTCAATTTTATTGTGGAGAAAATGTTAAATCCAAATTTTAAGAATTTTACCAAGTACCTCTGACACAGCCATTAAAATAATGCAATAGAGAGCTTACTTCTAAAGATTTAAGGAATGGCAACGACTCAATAAAATTTTCATACATTCTTCTCTTTTTGGCATTATTTTTTACAATGATTCTTCGGAATGTTACCCTGTCCTGTAAATACAAAGAGGAGAAGAGAGTTTAGCAACAGGAAACACATACACGGTAGAACATTCTTTAGAAGTAGCTGAAGATGTTCGTATTACCCAGTCTTAGTCACTCAGTTTAGCTATCATGCTAGCTATCTAGTTTCCCATTAGAGTCAGTTGAGAAAGCAAAATTCCTCTAGAGGTCAATCATGAGCTCCTAAAATTAAGCTCCTGATCTCAATCTCATTCACGTTGCGAAAAGCTTCTCTGCCCTTTGCCAGAACATAAATACAGAGTTTGCTTACAGACAGATTTGCTTAAACAGGCTGACTACATGATGAGCACCGGGGGATGTGAACAACAGCTACCCCTAGCCTGGGATCAGCCAATAAATTGATAAGTAAGTCTTAAGAATGGCTAACCCAGTTTTACTGTTTTGGTAAATTCTTTTGCTGTTGTCGAAGATCTAAATAATGTAACATTGATAAATAACCTCATATTCAAATTCTACTCTGGAATCAACAGCATTCATTTTGCAATTTGGGAAATTAACAATAAAGAACAATAAAACAATATATATATTTTTTTAACTCAGTGCTTTCTTGAGCCTCAGGTTTATTTCTGCAGTTTCTGGTAAAAGAAAATGCTAAGAGTTCTCAGAATTTTTTAACATTAAATTTTCTAAAATCATAATTCTTTTTTTTTTTTTATACTGTTATAGCATATCAGTGCCATTTATATCATACATTTAAAACAAATGAATTATACATTAACGTAAGTATTTCACTTACCAAACCCCAGATGGCACCAGGAGAGGTAGCTATAATTGTAGCTGCTCTGGGTGTATTGTACATTAAGGCCAGCTCACCAAAACTTCCTCGGTTGTCATAGGTGCCAACACACCTCCCAACACCATCACATTTTACATAAATATCGTATGTCCCTCTGTTAATAAAATATATAAATACAGTGAGTAGAATCCAGTCCTGTTCTTTGCTAAGCACTCTCACTCTGTTTTTATACCATGAATCCCAAAAATAAAGCATCTGAAATACATATCCCACTTGCTTAAAATCGTATTAAGCACCTGGCTGAGACAACTCCATCACTTCAGTAAATATTCAATAAATAACAAAAGTAGTTCCTCTTTAAAGTGAAGGTTGTTAGTTTTGACAGTAATTCACTGTAAAAGCAGACTGGATTTACAGTGAACTATTGATTGCCAAAACTGTATTTATTAAAAATGAGGTAGTAGTATCCATGTTTATTAATTTCAACTGTACCATGTACAAATGCAGCATATTGTTATGACATGAAATAATACAATTTAACATTTAAAATACTTTAAAATAGTAATTTGTAAGGTAATAATTAGATGAATTCCACATTCAATGAATGTGTTTGAAAAGCAACATAAGATTATGAAATAAAGAGATCATGTAATTATCTAACATAACGTGGGTTTCTTCTCCCCGTCTATTCACTCCTCAGCTATTACTTTTTTGTTGTTTAGGGAAAGCAGTAAAATACGGTATCTTATGGAACATGACACAGCCATCCTCGCTGATGCTAAACCATCACTTTGCTCAGTACGTGTTGATAAATCATGTGAATGATTTCCAAAAACTGCTCTCCAAATCTCAGACACAACTGCATTAGTTCTCATGCGTTCTATTTTCTTTCTCCCACACAAATGTGTAAGAATCAAGTGCAAGTACATCAAGAAATAGATTTTTCTCAGTGGACTTTCGCATAATACTTAGTGCTACAAGGCACAGCCATTCACCTATCAATGACATAGAAGTTGTCACCATCATCTCCTTGATCAATGACATGTTCCCCTCCTTCAACCAGCTTTTCAAACATCGCGTCCAACACCTGAGACATCTGTTCCTGTTTAAAAGAACACAGTCAAAGACAAGAAATTATTATTATCTGCTTTCAAAATCTTACCCTTCAGATTAACTAACTGCTCCACCTCTCAAATATGCAGAAACTGCTTAGGGACATAAAAATGTTTATGCTACAGAGATGCATGGGTAAGCCAGAAAGACAGATTCGACTTCCTATTTAGTGTTAGTTTTTTCTCTGCCAGTGTTCCGATCCCAATTTCCCTTCTTGTACTACTAATGACAAAATAGATCTTGACTGCAATAAAAACTGCTCATAAGCATTCAAAGATAGAATTTCAACCTTCACTAATTTCACCAATTATATAGTTGTGTGCCTCATTGCAAACAACACACTTACCTGGTTTTGTCTTCAGAAATATTTTATCGGATCAAAATGACTGCAAGCACTTTGAAAATCTGAATTATAAAACATCTGCATGATGCTGGGACAGAAGTAACCAGAATGATCTGTAGTGCTTTGGTTTAGTAAATGCCAGGCTTACTGGGAAATAGGAACGTACACATGATTATAAAAATACTTTATTAAACTGAATGGAATATGAACGTCTGAAGAGAAATATTAACAGACTAACAAAATGTCAACTTTTGAATTATAAAACAATAAACTAATAACTAATTATACTATTTGCTTTGCTTCTTGTAGACCTCCTAAAACCCAATTATTTACACTAAAAAACAACAAACACAACTCTTTTGTGAATTGATACAAATCCTAAAAAGATAACTGAATAATTGAAGTTTTATTTCCAGTTTATTCAGCAATATACTTAAAACGTTGATAACAAGCACAAAATTCTCACTGACTTTTTCAAGCTTACCAAGTATGTATCAGATTGGAACAAACACTGAAACTACTGAAAACCACAACACAGAAAAGCTGGTGGATTTACATCCTCAGGCATTTTTAAATAGTTCGATTCATAGCATTCCCAACCACTGCAAAATTGCATTTACCCTTCTAAACAAAACCAGCTAAGCAAGTCCTGTAAGAGTTCTTCTGCAGCCCATGGGCAGAGATAACCATACCACATATCTCAGAATAATTCTCTAGAAATTGCTCTTTCTTCCTGCTGACGATAGAGAGCGACTCCAACTCAATGATACTTAATTTGTAGACAGATAAAGTTAGGTGAATGAATTCCATCTTTAATTTATTGAAGTTCTTCACTTACGCAAACCTTTTAAAAATATCAAGCTGGCGTTATCAGATCCTAATTGATAAATGAAAGCAGCCAAATACAATTTTACTTTACAGAATTAATTTATCATGTGTGGGCACAGAAAAACAACAGATGGACAGCATCCATCCTCAGTGCATATCATGGTAAAATACAGAAGGACATACTGCAGCCTCCCTAGGCCAGCAGGGAATCCTTTGCCTATGTCTTGTTTTAGTACCTTTTTTGTTATAGGCAGGTACGTATTTGCAAAAACAAAGATCATGTAACAGTGAATAGCTTATAATTCAATTTAGGAGAAAAGTGTATGCGTGTGCACGCCATTGGGAGACACTGAAAACGATACGCTATTGTCTTCTGAAGTATTACACACGTATTTTAACTTCCTGAATAAACTGCAACTAACTGGAAGACAACTGGCCCTCTTTCTAAAACTTTCAACACAAAATAATGATAGAGCAGACTGCAATAGCCAAACCAGGCATGTGGCTCTTGATGTCACCATGAGAATTACAAAACCCACTTGCTTAGCTTGCTTCTACGTGAATCCTCTTGTTTCCCTGCCAAAATGAGGCTCAATCTACTAGTGCTCTCCGTAGTCGCTCTGAAAGGATAAAGATGGGTAATTCCAAAATTAAAAAGTAGATCTGCTATCACATGCAAAATTAATTCCAGTATTTTGTAAAGTGGCACAATGTGAAAGCAGTTCGGGTTTGAAAAATACTTATAAAATGAAACCAGGAAGAATTTTTTTATATCAGAGTTTGCAAATCTGTGTAATGCTGTGGCCATCTGGTAATCCATAATGCTAGAATGATACTTTACTAAAATGATACAATTCTAATAGAAATAAAATTTATAGAGAAACTGAACTATTGAACATGCATGTCATGAAATCCGTGACTTCTGCTAGAGTTTCATTATCTTAACACAGCTTTTTCAAGAGTAACAGTTACCAGCTCTTTATTCTTAAGAACAATGTTCTCTACAAATAAGAAATGCCAAAACTGAAGTTTAAATTATTTGAAATTTGATTCTATATATAACATTTATTTACATACTCTGAGTAGTAGCAGCGATGGATTTTTTTTAATTATTATTATTATTTACATTCTTAATGGTGAAGCATGTAAATATGAAAAAAGGAACCTTTTAGAAAATCATGGGAATCTTGGGTTGTTGCCATCAAAGCAGACTTAGTATCATCATATATGACAGTAAAAAATCCTTTAATTTCCTTAAGAATGAAGAGGCTGAGTAAGAAATCAGATTTTCTGAAAGACACATTCACAATATAAACTATATTCATGTAGCAAGATTTTCTTTATAAAGATATTTTTTCTTTTTTTTTTCTTTTATGAAGTGTAGTTACTGTATTTCTGACAAAAAGTTTAACAATTGGACTTAATGTCAGAGTGTGATTTCACAAAATATTTTACTAGATAAGTGAAATAAATGACCTATAGTTACTGTCTGAATCATCTTTGATTTCAGGTGTGGATTTAGAATCACAGAATATCCCAAGCTGTAAGGGACCCACCTGGAATTGCCCTGACCCAAGTGCAGGGTGCTGCACTTGGCCTTATTGATCCTCATTAGGTTTTCATGGGCCCACTTCTCCAGCCTGCCCAGGTCCTTCTGGATGGCTTCCCTTCCTTCCAGCACCGCTCAGCTTGGTGTCATCCGCAAACTTGCTGAGGGTGCACTCAATGCCATCATCTGTGTCACTGATGAAGATGTTGAAGAGCACCGGTCCCAAGACCGACCCCTGAGGGACACTGCTTGTGACCAGTCTCCACCCTGACACAGAACCATTGATCACAACCCTTTGGCTGCATCCAGCCAGCCAATTTCTAATCCACTGAACAAAGAGTTAAGTAAGAATTAAGCTGTACATCCGTGTATATGTGATAATGCACTGCTTGGCCTAAGGAACACTGATCTGTCCTCAGATCTGTTGTTACTGATTATAGAACTGAAGAAAGGTGACAAGAATGTAAAATTTTAAGAGTAAAACAGCCTACTGTAATCAAACTCTAGCTTTTGGCATCCTTCTTAATTTCCTGACAAACAAAATCTGTCTTTCTAGTCAATCAAATGACATTTTCCCCTGTAATTAAAGTGTTCAAAATACTAAACGTTTAATATGAAGAGCATGTTCTGTGACTAACTAGTGAAAAACAGTGAGCAGGTAATTCTTAGTTCTTTCATCCCAAAAGATGTAAATTAACTCCACAACCTCTCTGGGCAACCAGGTTCAGCATTTGGCCATCCTCGCAGATAAAAAGGTCTTTACTTATGCTTGAACAGATGTTTTTTTTATGTATTATTTCAATGCCTCCCAATGTCTCCTGCCTGATGCACATCCTTCTATGGCTCCTTCACCTGGCAGCTCAGCACTAAGCACAGCACATTTTCCCCAGGTGATGCCACCGTTGACCCTCAGCCTTCAGGAGAGATGTCAGACACTCTCGGGAGCCTGAGACCCGGATGGCTGTATCCTACCTCTGGATCTGGGTTGAAACCTCTTATGTCAGACAATTGGCTGGTCTAGCTGATGCTGTGGAGCACTCATTGGGCCTCATCATCACTGTTACTACACTAACTCTAGTATTTCCATAGCCTCTCATGCACTGTTTTTTCAGACCCCTTCAAGCTTCCATCTGCACAGAGCACCTCAGCTGTAAAGTCTCTGCTAGTTTGTCCTCTTTGCTGTGCTCCAGGGAGCCCTCTGTCCTCAGTGGAAATTAGACAGGAGCTCTTCAGCAATACTTTAGTAGAAGCCAGATGCTCTCTGACAGTCTTCATGTGTGTACATACTCTAAACGCTACCCTATGACAAAAAGTAGTTGCCTTCCTCTTTCACTTTATTCCATGGTGGTCATGTGAAACTCTAGCATAGAAGCAGAACTTTAATGTCAAAAACACCTCTGATAGTTATCAAGGTGCCTTTGAACAGCAGAGCACCTAAATAGAGGTTTTAGAAATCTCTCAGATTAAGAATTATTTTACTGCATGAAATTTAGACACCAAGTACCTTAATGAATCTAGGCCTGTCATGATATCCATGTAAAAAAAAAGTAAGCCCGATGTATTATCATTTCATATCCTAATGTGCATACTAAAATCATCTACAAGTTGAAGTTCTCCGTGAGAACGAGTGCTTGTGTCCATAAGGCTATTTTCAGCTGTCTGTAGGCCTCATCAACTTCTTCCTCCTGATTAGGCGGCCTGTAGTAAACACGCACAACTGTGTCAACCACATTTACCTTCCCCTTACTGCTCACCCATGTGCTCTTAACTCATTCACAATTCATCCCTAAGAAGAGCTCAGTACAGTTCAGTTGTATCTCTAAACATAAGGAACAACTCCACCAACTTGCCTCTCCGGTCTGTCTTTCCCAAAAAGTACATACCCATCCATGACAGCATTCCAGTCATGCGAGCTGTCCCACCATGTCTCCATGACTGCAATGAGATCACAGCCCTGGGACTACACACAGATCTCTAATTCTTCATCTTTATTCCCCATGCACACAGCACTGATTCAGGCACTTCGGGGAAGAGGATGCAGGTTTCCCTGGGGGAATGCAAGAGGATCCCTCATAGCTATACGCACCCTTGAGGTGGCTGGTCTTGTGGCTCCAGTCATAGGAGGCAGTTGAGGGCGCGTTTGTTGCTGTTCTGGTTGGCCTGGTTCATCCCCATTGCGGTTGCAATGGCATGAGCATTGCCATTTAGGACCCCACCCCCCAGTATCAATCAATTAATGGTCAGCAAAGTACTAAGAAGGCAATGAAGCAGACACAGTACCAGAACAGTGAGGGGAAAAAAAGAGACAAAAAATTTCAGCCAAGCATAGGAAGGAAAACCATGGGAAGAAAAAAAACCTACAAATCAATAAATCAAGATCTTGAAAAGTAAATTGCAGAATTCGTGTCTGCAGCACTTGGTGTTTGTTTTTCAGAGCAAAAAACCATGTATATATACTCCTCTGGAACTCTGATCTTCATGTATGCAGTACGATCGATCCAACTCAAAATATTTAGCTCCCTTGTGTGATATCCTCTTGTAAACTCATCAAAAAGCCCTTATTTCTTCATTATCAAATAATCTAATCAATATTTAGATGTATGATCAATATTTTTGAGTATTAATCAGTATTGTCCTCAAAAATTCTTCTGCACAGTTATATGTTGTTAATGTTCTGCCTCTGACGTACCACACATATGTCCATCAAGTCAGGCTCAGTAACACTTTCTCTGTTTTGTAACTTGCCCCTCTGAGCAAGCTGGCTTACTCCTATAGCAGTTTGCTAAAAAGAGCAGAAATAATACTGGACTGCAAGCACTTTGTAAGTTTTTAAGATGAAAGCACCTTCCATTGGGCAGTTCTGTTGTAAAACATTCATTAACTGAATACAGGCCAGGTGGAGAGTATCCCTTTTTACCAGATATGATGTGAATATTAATTTTGTCTTAGAGAAAAAAGGAGAATTAAGGGCAGTTCTATGTTTGGGAATCCATTCGTTTGTGAAGAGTTTTGTGCAGTCTAGGAAAGCAGAATATTAACATGCTCATGCATTCTGGGCTCTCTCATTCATATATTCATATATGTATTTGCATTAATTGTTCTACCATCAAAAGTCCCAATTTTTCAAAGCAAAAAAAATTAAGAATGTAGAAGCATTATGAGAACCTTCTGTTGGTAGCACACTTCAATTAAGGCTCTGGCCTTGAGCAGAAGAGTCCGCTATTCATAAAACATGGTTGCCTTATGCTTTCTTTCATCTTCCCTTGAATTAATCAATTATAATTGATTAATCAATATTTGTACTCTCTTATAATAATTCCCCAGGTGAATGATTGGCAATATGCCCGGACACTGCTCTTGTACATTTGTAGAGAACATGTATAATTTATTACCTTTTAGAAAAAGGTCAAATCTTATTTGAAATATTCTCTACAGGCATTAGCAGGGCAATGATCTCCAAAATAAAATTTCCCTGAAGCAGAACAGATCTAAAACTGTTTATGGATTTTTGCTAAAGAAAGGACTTGAACTTTAAGTGCTAGGGTGCAGCATAACTTTGATGGCACCAGTCCCTTCAGCCTCCTACTTACTTTGATAATAAGTTGGTTCATCATTTGTTTTTTTTGTGTGTTCTTTTTTTTTTTAACTGCTAGTCTCTGGGCCATATCTAGCCCATAGCAGACAAACCACATAACTTGCTGTTAATCTGCCTCAGCAAAATTTCCTCTTAAAAGACAAAACCAAAGGAGTAACAGCTAGAAGTCTGTCAACTAGATGAGCTGCTCCTGCTGCTGCTGTTGTTCCTCTCAGTGATAGAACAGCTGTTGGGTTGCATGCACAGAAACAAAACCCAGTAACAGCAACTTGGTATTCATCCTCAGTAATGGCTCAAGGCATTTGGTCATCTTGTTTTCTCCTTGCGGGCTTAGACAATATGAAAAGGAAGGGAAAGAGGGCATGAGTCAAGGAGGATGAAAAGAGGACCTTGATAGAAAGAGGCATGCAGCTTCTGATTCCACTGCCAGTAACCTCCAGTATCTGTAGAATGAAGGAGAGGGTGCGGGAATATGCACTGGGCACACTTTAGTTCATTCATCGACAGAGTTCTGCATTCATCTGCACAGTTCTGGAACTTCTCTTGATTCTTTCCTGATCCAGCCCTCTAACAAGAAGCTGAAGAGCTCTGCAAAAGCTCTTTTCCTCATGTTTTGCGCACGCATCTCAATCCGTATTCCTCTTCCAGTAACTCTTCCAGTACTGTTACGCACTAGCTAAAACTGACAGTGAGTGACCCCAAGCAGATGGGAAGCGAGCAAACTCCCAGAAAGGTGAAAAAAATGTTAGTATTTTAACGTTTTTAAATGTTTTAAAAGTGTTTGTTATTTAAGAGAACTAACTCAGGCGCGCATCACTGAACCGACATTAACTGATCAGTCACATCCTTAGCAATCCACAAAGTTAAACAAAGATCTGAGATAATTCAAATGATGTCACAGGGAATTTTACAAGAGTTGGATTTTAAAGCAGAGAGTGCTACTTAGTGAACAGTACCGGAGCCTAATGTACCTTCATACGAGGCTGCTTTTTCAATTAGAGTCTTTATGTGAAATATCGATATTTATAAATACTTCTGCATAGGTTTACCTATCTAATATTTAAAAACTGCTACCAGATAAACGCTGGCTCAAGACAGAGGTATGTGTTTGGAAAGTCCTAAATTGTCTCAAAGCCTGAAGGTTATCTTCTTCTCCTCTCTGTCATTTTGCCTCACATTCAAATGGCTGTTTTTTACTTTCACGTGAAGCCTCTTGTCTTTTCAAATGGGCTCTTTAATTAAAATGCTGAGCAGTACTGTAAGTCACCTCCTAACTACTGCAGCTTCTCCTTTTGCTTTTATGACACCCTTATCTTATCCTTTCATTCACATTAAAATACAGCGTGTTATAGTAGGATAAAGTTAGCAAAATGTGAACTGCATTTAGCATCATCACTGAATGCCATTTTGATCGTGCCTTAGGACATGCTGCTACACTGCATTTCAGAGTGGTATCCTATCTAAGAATGTGTTTGACACCTTGCTAAAGGGCCATCAGGGAAAAGCCATTAAGCACTTTACATTCTCTTTCCCGTTCTACTCACTGAACTCTGCAACAACGTTTTTCATACACAGAACTATAGCAGGAAGAAGCTGAAGTTCAATGCAAGAAAGAAACAGTGGGAGTGGGAGACACACCATCTACACACAGCTTGATTTTTGTTCCAGATACTTTAGCTTTAGCACCTGAAGAGATTATTTTTCTCCAAGATGAATGAGGGTGGGTTTTTTTGCTAATGTGCCTGAGAGTGAATTTCATCAGCTGTCATCACATGTACTTAGGTTGTCGGGGGGAGAGGCAGAGGTGAGGAAGAAATCTGGGATAAGAAAATGTAAACTGTTGCAACTACGGTCACAGAGCTCTTAAGTCACTGTCTAGGAGCAGAACAAGCAGGAGGAGTGGGGGAATTTCCCATGGGACTACAGATCTGGGCAAGCCAGACTGAGGAAGGCTGTTTTACTACCTTTGCTATCTTCAGAGCTCAGTGGCTTTCCAATGCTCTTTATGAGTAAAGTTATAATAAAAACACCTTTACAAAAAATAAATTATTTTGCTTTCTAGAACACTGTGAAGGATTTAATCTACAAGAAAGCGTTCATAATCCACAGGACATAATCCTGAGCAAAGGCAGGTGAACAAGAAGACTTGGGAGATCCCAGGAACAGACTGGAAGGCAGAGCCCCACAAGGGAAGCATTGTGCCAAATATGTGAAAGTGACTGTGGGAAATCCTAACAGTCACAAGTAACTGATTCAGAAGCAAAAAGAAAATACATCACAGCAACGCCGTTCTTAGAATACTTCCACCAACAGGGGTGGTGATCCCTCAGAACTCTTAGCAAAATCATATAAAGTGCACAAGCTGGAGTAGTTCAGTGCTGTGTGTATACAGTATTACAATAGGATGCAGCAGTAACAAGGAACATATAAATAAAGCAGTTCCACATCCAGTGCAGATGCCATCAAACCTCTCTGAGTCCCTGAAGTCACACAAAAAAGTAATTAAGTAGTGTAAGGGCCAAATGTTTGGGTGACTTTAGCACAAACCAGTATAGTGGAACAACAAGTTCCCATTAAACATACAGCACAAGGGAGCTAGGAGATCCTGTGTCAGTTCCCCAGCATCCCCAAAATGCACACATACGCTTCCCTATGTTGAGACTCCGTATCCTCCTCCAGCTCTGCCTCCAAGGTTTTGCAAATCCCTGGAGGGTTCTGTTGCTCGCTGCTCCCCAGGGCCTCTGTGGGAAGGGGTGCCCTGGGTCAGAGCACCGCTTCTGCGCTAACAAAAGCAGGAGCTGGAAACTCGCAGCATGAATCAAACTGCATTCTCTGTAATAGCACTTGACTTCCCAAGAGAGCTGCAGGCTGGTCCTTCCATTAGTTCTCTCTCTCTCTCGAATTAAACTTGAAACTTTTTGTTCTCGTGCTTAAAACTCTACATAATTACTCCTCCCCCCTCCTGATAGCACTGAATCAACTCTCCCAAGAAAGCATCTGCTGTGCTGTGAGTCACCCCAACCTCGGCATGCACCTTTTGATTGATACACACACCTTTGCCTTAAACAACCCTGTGCACTTCTGTAGGATTATCACCTCTGTCTGAACCAGATCACTCATTCACTGCATTTCAGTTTTCTAAAAAGCCCATAATTGTTTTTATGGACAACAGAAGGAAATAATCTGCACAGAAGAACAATATCTGTAGTGTTTTACATTATCTTTATTAAGTAAAATAATGATGTACACGTCTTGCTATTGTCCTTCCCTCTCCTTCTGCTTCTCAAGTTGCTTGTTCAGTTACAGCTATAGCTAAAATGTAGGCTCTGGGGGTAAGTTTAGGTTTTCATGAGGCGCTCAGCACACTTTTGGAAAATAAAAAGTAACTAGTAGAAACAATTCAAAGGTTCCAAATAACAGATGACCCTACAGAAATGAATGTAAAAAAAAGAATTAAAATAAGAAAATAAAATACAGCACAATCACATCAATACATTCGTATTAATGTACTCCAAGAAATATATTTTATAAGTTACAACAGTTATAAAAATGGCACTTCTGGAGTTTATGGAATGGTCAAGAAAGCGTACATAAGAGCTTATAAAGTCCAACCTGCAAGCTTCTATTCCAAATTACAAGAGAATTAATTCTCATCAACATTTCCAAATCGTGTTTATTGTAAAGATGCTCTTACCGGATCTAGGTTCTTAAAAAGAAGAATGTCCTTGCAAGCCTCCTGCAGCCTGTTTCTTTGATCATCTGTTTTAGGGTGAATAATCTGAGAGATATAATAGAAAAACCTTTAAAGTGATTATCATACAGCAGCAAATAGTTGAAGGGCTGAGTTAATTCACCTAAGTATTTTATACAGTATTTTTTTCATGCTTCATAACATTTTCCCTTCAAAACCTTCAGGATTTGAATAAATACTGAGCAATAACACTATATCACCACAGCATGAGCAAATGATGCCTGTCTGTATTTCAGATGACAAGATCTTCAACATTTGTAGAATCCAGTTCGTTTTCACAAGCCATTCTGGATACCTTTATTTGAGTAGTTTCTGTTTAAACACTACTCTGCTGCTCCCTAAGCATACATATTCTGTAAAGAAACACCACTGATACATTTATCTATTTGCCATGACTACTTCCTAAAGAATATTTTGCAAAATAATCTCTGTGCTAAGTTTATACAAGTAGTTTAATGAGTAAACAACAGACTTCACATCATTTGAGCGAGCTAGAAATGTACTATATTACCAATGTCTGGTTAATATGACAAGCTTAATAGTCAATTGTCTGATTAATAGTCAAGCTATTGGTTTAACTTATATTTTTATGATAGCCTTTTTTGATGCTTTAATTAGACAGAAATTAGGTTCAATACAAAAATATAAGCCAGTCTTTTAAAAGTCACACACACTATTTCTTACTAAAAACTGAGTAAATGCCTTAAAAGGTGAATTAGGTAAAAGAAATACATCTATTTCAACAGTTATTGCATTCTACATATGAAAATCTTAGTGATTGATTTTACAATTCATCTTTTTTATGCCTTACCTAAATACTAGAATACAGATTAAAATACTGCAAGATTATAAGGAGGCTAAGTAAGTACTTTTAAGAGCAGAAATTACCTGAGCAAATGTAACTGCACACAAATGTTTCCATAACAGACCATGGAACATGGGTACAGTAATTTAGAATGATATTTAACTGTGTCCTACATGGGTGACTATTACAGAGAATTTTTAAGTGTTCCTCTAACATGAAAGCCTCACAAATTATTAAAGAACATTACAATAAGGATGGCTCTGGGAAGGAACGGTAATGCTAGTTACATAACATATATAATCAGTCCTAAACTTTCTTCCTGAGTGTAATGCCTCAGAACTGGAAAAAAAAACCAATAAAGCATTAAATACCCTGGTTTCTGCATCGTCCTCTTCTTCATCGGGATTGTAAGCTTCTGCACACACTGAAATAAAAAAAAAGTATAGTCTTAATTGAAAGTAAAATATCATTTCACAGGAATTACATTCGCAAACGCACTGCATGCCATACGTAGCAATGTGACACACTCCACAGAGAACCACAGAAGATATTGCCACAGCAGTAAGAGTCCACAGCAGGTCATCATCAAACTGCTGGTGGAAAAGGGTACATTTACATCAATTTTGGTCATGTTTTTTGTGTTTTGAAAGATCTCCAAGATACTTCACAGCTTCCCAAGTAACGACTTGTAAGTGATCTGACCTTACTACCAGAAATTTTTCTCTCCTCTCTAACCTAGTCCCGTCTGTTCAGCGTCTAAGCAATCCATGCTGGATACAGAGATCAGATCTTTCCCATTGCCTGTGTAAATACAAGGTTTTCTTATACATTTGAAAACTTTTCTCTCTTACTTTTTATGGTAAATACTTCTGATTTTTGAAGTCTTTTCTTAGAAGTCATACTTTCCAGCTCTAATTATCCCCACTGCTGCCCTCTCAGCTCCCTCCAATTTGCCCTGCTTTACTGAAGTACAATGATCAAAACCAGACACAATGTTTGAGCTGAACACAGTACTGAGTTGTCATGGTTTCAGCTGGGATAGAGTTAATTTTCTTTGCAGAGTTTTGTATGCTACCATGTTTTATATTTGGGATGAAAACAGCGGTGATAACACACTGATGTTATAGTTGTTGCTGACCAACGCCTGCTGAGCAGGATGTTTAAGCTTCCTATGCTGCCCCGCCAGTGAGGAGCTGGGGGTGCACGGGGGGCTGGGAGGGGACAGCACGAGGACAGCTTAGCCCAAACTGACCAAACAAATGCCCCATAACTTATGGTGCCATGCTCAGCAATAAAAGCAGGGGTGAAGAAGGAGGAATGGGGATGTCTGGAGTGATGGTGTTTGTCTTCCCTAAAAGCCATCACATGTGATGAGCTCTGCTCTCCTGGAAATGGCTGAACATCTGCTTGCTGATGGGAAGCAGCAAATTAATTTCTTATTCTGATTTACTTATGTATGCAGCTTTTGCTTTACCTACAGTTTGGTAGGTTCTCACCATTTTGCCTACCTGATTCTCTCCCCATCCCACCTGGGGAGAGGAGCGAGCGGCTGCATGGTGCTGAGCTGCTGCTCAGCACAACAGATGAAATACTGCACTGACATTTTGCAGGCTATATGTATTTTCATCCACCCACACCTTTTTCATAGCAACTTGGTTACGTCTACTCATGTAATTTTCATGACTTGCATATTATTTTCCAAAATCACTGCTTCACCAGCTGTCCTGTATATGGCTATTCTGCCTGAGAGTAGTACCATGCATCTAGTAAGTACCACCTTCTTCCCCAAACCGTTTCTGCAATGTGCTAAGCTCATTGTGAATTCTAATCTCCTGCATTATTCCAATCCATTCTCAACTTTGTGACAACAGTAAATCTAATAAATATACTCATACATAACCTAGGTTATCACTGAAAAAAACCAGAACAGTATCTAAAATAAATGCCGATGGAATAGACATATGGCCATGAAACAGGAGTAGCTTCTTGGTAGTCCCCTTCACCCAGTTTTGCACCCATCCCATGCAATTTATATCAACACACAGCACGTGAATCCCCACCTTGTTTATAGGAGGGTCTCGCAAGACACCATATAAATTTCTTAAACTGAAAATGTAGAAATCTGCTCTAGTTCTCTTATCCAAAAGTTGTTTTCTCTTGTTACAGGACATCAGACAGTTCCAACAAATCTGTGCCCTTTGCTGTTTATCCCTTTTTCTCCAGGTACTTCCAAAATGTTTATCTGTAATTTCTCTAAGAACAAGAATGCCCCATGGACCTCTGACAGCTCTCTTCCTTTAGGCAGGGAAGCCACTCCTCCCTTTTAACGATCAAGTTTTCTATTTTTTTTTCCCACTATCTTTCATTTATCTTTTTCAGCTTCCCCATGTTAATTGCTATCAGGGATGAGATTGACTTTTACAGTTTCTCCCATTTCCCAGTACAGCACTGCTCAGGCACAGCTAGCCTGCAGACACCTAACCTATTAAACACTCTCTAATTCATCCTTTTTCTGTTCTAGGCTGAGTTTTCCATACACTCTTAATGCCACTAGTGAAGATTGACGTAATGTGTTAAGTAGAACAACCCTTTCCTGGAATATCCTCTTAGCTGTAAAGTACTTCTAGAAAATTTTCTGTTATTCCTAATGTTTGTTCTTGTAACTGGATCACTTTTTTTTTTTTTTTTTGCCTTGATTTCTTTGATCTTTGTATCTTTTGCTATTCTTTTATACTCATTCTTAACAACTCAAATTAGTTCTAATTTTCTACACAGTTCCTTCTTGTGCCTGATATAAATAATAAAGTTATAATTTAGACAGATTTATTTTACTTTTATATCCTCCTTTTGTGCTGTCACAATTTGCATTTGTTCCCTTTATACAGTTTCTTTGAGGAACAACCAATTCCCTTTGTCTTTTCTCAAGATTCCTTTTCTGCAAGGTGATGCCTACTGTCCCCTTTTACCCCTTTGACCTTGCTGCTCCAATCCTTTCTGTCTACCTGTTTCTGTTCCTAAAATGGAAGCTCTGCCATCCTACAGCAATTCTCACTCACACTGGCTTTTCTCTATTCTAGAACAGTTTCTCCCTTCCAGTTGGTATCAAACAGAATAGTTCCCTTGAATGGCTTTTCTGTGACTCAAAGTTTTGTCCAAAGTGCACTGCACTTCCTCTCCCGTTTTTCCTCCACGCCTGTTCTGTTAGTCCAGTTGCACTGCTCCTCACGGATTAAGACTTCAGATCCTCGATTAGTCCCCATATTTCCTTTATTATTCTACAAACACATTCTAAAGTAGGCACCAGATAGACCCAATGAAGTGCCCGTTCCCCCGTCCAATTAAGATGATTTCACTGTACTACTGCACATGTTATGCAGAGTCCCAAAGGAAGCCTTGACGCTTGCCACCTCACCGTATTAGGCATTTGGCAAATCCTAAAACATCAACTTTCTAAAACTTGGCAGCTTCAAAAACAAATTTGATACAAATCCCTCTGGAACTGACCAAAAGATTTCCACCAACTTTACTAGGAACTGAATTTGGCTCCAGAGAACTACAAATGCCCACAAAAGGAAGTTTGAGATATCTTGAACAAGTACAATACTTTACCTCTGAATATACAAAATGTTCCTACCAACATTTTTATGGCAATACAGTATTTATGCGTTGTCTGAAATAAACTTTAGGGATTTTTATTTAAAAAGCAGCAATAATGATATGCAAAGTAAGCATCATAACCCATCACGATGTAAATCACTACTTTGTTTCAACTGGTATCAGCCTCTGTTCTGTAAGGCAAGCACGTGTACATGGGACTCAACAAATGCGTGTTGCAACGTGCTGCTGGGCGAATAAACAGTCTCAATGTGAGGAACAGTGACAACCAGTCCTTACAACCAATGAAACCTCCGCATGAAAAAATTAAACAAAATGGGAATTTAGTTCATGAGGATTTATACTGTTATCACAGAATTGACAGGTCTCGGGGAATATGGCTGAAGATTTAACAGTCCTCCAGATCACGCAAAAGAAACTGAGTTTAGCCTCATCTCTGGCCATCTTATCAATCCCTTTCACACAGCCACAAGCAGTATCAGTACAGAAAGAGAGAATGTACCTGCGGTTTTCTGTGCCATCTGGTGTCTCTGCTCTAAATTCACTTGTCTATGCTTAAGAAAGTCAGTCGCACTATTATCAGCAGGTACCTTAATTAAATATTTCTGCTTTATCACTGAATATGTGCAATATATATCTTTAACAGCTGTAGTTTCTTCTGGTTAGTGCCCATCTTCCCCTTTAAAATGACTTATTCTTATCATCTGTCATGAGAAACTTCCCTTCTGGTTGTAGTTCTGTGCTTATTTTACATTGGCTTGTCTTTTTCCGTGATTACAGATGCATTTTTCACTTGGGTCACAACTTACAGATAATATAAATGCTGTGGGTCTGCAGCTTTAAATGCAGAATTTCCTCTTCTCCGTTCTTATTTCAGTAGCCTGTCTTAAAAGCTTTGTAGCCCAGCAACATATTAATTTCTGACTGTCATCACTAGATGTCTCCTGGAAAAACTTGATACATTTTATTTCTGTTCCTGAAATATGGTTTCTGACATTAGGGTCCACTGAATTTCAGGACACAATCAATGGGGTTTGGGCCATTAGAATCACAATGACATAAAACATCCAGAACTAAATAATATACTTATACTGTAGACATCCACATCTGCAGAAGTCATCTGGGTTTCAATTATAGCCAATGGAGAGAAACCAGAACTTTTACAAAGCTATTAATCTGACCTGTGTTACATGTCCAGATTAAGACAAGAGTAATTACAACTCTGACTGATAGCCTGAGGTAAACTCCATCCCTCTTAAGATGAGTCCTGTTATTTACAGCAAGCTGCTAGACTGGCTTCTGCACCATTTAGTTCATATTCTTTAGAAAACAAATTCATCATCTGATGGTGACAGTTGCTCATGCAATAGTAAACCTTTATTCAGAGAATCGCAGAATCACAGAATGGTTTGGGTTGGAAGGGACCTCAAAGGCCACCCATTCCCAACCCCTGCCGTGGGCTGGCTGCCCCCCACCAGCTCAGGCTGCCCAGGGCCCCATCCAACCCGGCCCTGAGTGCCTCCAGGGATGGGACACCCACAGCTCTATGGGCAGCTGTGCCAGGGCCTCACCACCCTCTGAGTAAAGAATTTCTTCTTAATATCTAATCTAAATATTCTCTCTTCTAGTTTAAAACCATTCCCCCTTGTTCTATCACTATCAGACCAAGGCACTCGTAAAAAAAGTCACTCTCCATCTTGTTTATAAGCTCTATTTAAGTACTTGAAGGCTGCAATGAGGTCTCCCCAGAGCCTTCTCTTCTTTTTGTGTATTCCAGGGAGACAGCTTTTGGCCTCCAGCTCTTCTGACTAAGGCCTGACTGACATCACAGACATAATTATTCTGAACCACTCCACTGCTGGTGTTTGTTGTTTCTTTTTTCTACCTCCCCAGCTCATTCCACTCTCCCAAGAGTACACAGTACATGCTGACTTTATCATGATCAAATGCCCTGCCACGTTTTGCTTCATGTCACTGCTGAATTTAGTATTATATGCTGTTGCTCAAAAAGCAGTCCTAATACAGTGCTTAGGGACCTATTTCATCCTGTGCATAAGTACAGCTTTAAAAATAGTGATACAAACACTGTAAATATTCCTCCATTGGCTGTTAAGCTCAACAAGGTGAAATTATTTTTATTCAGTTTTTTCAGTGGAAGATTACGTTTCACATATAAATCATCAAGATGGACACGTACACAAACAAGGCCAAATACATCAGCACAAAGTATATAAATCTGAATTATCAGCCAGCAGTGCATTATTAAAATACACATGCACTGAACACTGCACACAAATCTAGATGGATTGCTTTGCCAGGAAGAAGAGGCAATCTTTCATAATTTCTAACTCAAGCAGCACCAGAAGTAAAGTCAGTTTAGATATGAACGAATTCTAAAATGAGAATTAATATACAGTTAGAAATTGTAAGATCACAAAAAAGTCACACATGCTCTATTTATTCCCTTGGTATTTCAGGAAATAAGAAGCTATCAATAATGAAATGAATGAAAGCTCATATGTATTATAGTCAAAACATGGCACAAAAAACAATGAATGAGCGGGCTCTTTCCAAAGCATAGGAACCCTTAGTAATAAAGCATGTTACAATAAACAAATAAATAAAGAAGGCTATGAAAATATTTCTTATTCCCATTCAGGCCGAATCAAGATCACAGTTCTGTCAGCGTGACCACCAGGCTGCAGTGTGAAAAAAGACCATCTCTTGCCTTTGCGTAGGTAAGGCATCATTGCCCTACATCCCTACGGACATCCCCAACTATAATAGCAATGTCCCATCCCCTCATCCAGCAGGAATGTCACCTTACAGGTTTAACCATATGGAAGTTGCTAAGGTGACTTATCTGCAGGGTGGGATTTTTTCTCCCCAGTTCATCAGGATGTTCTTCTCTTCCTTTTTCAAACACAGAGCAGAAACATGGTGCAGAGTTTCCTTGTATGGCAGACGCTACTTCCGTACTGGTCTGCAAATACTGCTGGAACTCTATCAAAGTTTCTGACATGATTTCCCACAGCATTCCAGTCTCTGATGGTTGTGACTACCAAGTCCCACATTATTTCTAGAGCTGGTTTTATCTGGACCACAAGAAGACAAGACTGAAGATTGTAAGTAAATGTAAAGACTAAAGAACAACCCAGTGAAAGGAGATCGGCTTTCCTCTGTAGTGCACAAAGAGATGCAGTAAGTCTTACCTGGCTCCACATAGCACACAGTAAGGTAATATCAGCTGGCTCAGATCAACCATTTGTGCAGAACCCTGAAACTATTTCAAGGAGCTACACTTTCTTAAATGTAAACTAATGTGGAATGATCACTGGGGCTACTGTTGCCCGTGATACTACAGCCGATGGTTACTAAACTGAAACTTCATCTAGGCACAGTTAGGTGAATTAATATGTGCAATGCCTGATACACTGTAGTTCTGTGTTAATAGTATGTTATACAGAGAGTACTTACATTGCAAATGCTATCCAAACTGGAATAAAAGTATACATGCTCAGGGGAAAAAAAAAAAAAAAAGCTCCAGTAATGATAGAGACACGAGTATTTTTGAGATTTCTTCACTTGTAAAAAACAAAAATTTGAATAAGTTTCCCCTAAGTCTTCCAGATTTATGAGACAACTACTTTCAACTGGTCCTTAACACAAGTGGCTAAGCGCTCGGGACAGTTGCCTTAAAATGTAAAGCTGCATAAAATCCAGTCAGCTTGTCTCCTCCTCATTATTAGAAAGGTGGCCCTCGGTTCATTAGGTGGGGACTCTGTTGGAGTACTGGGAGCACTGCCAAGAAAGTCTGTTTGAAAGTAGACTGCTCATGAAATACTGTTATCTGCTCCTCCTTTTAGTGTACGACTGAGATTCTCTGAAGACTGTATGACAGTCATAAATACAGACCAAATACCGGGTTTGTGCTAATGGCAAAACCTTTTGCCGGGGCTGGAAGGCCGTGCTCAGCCTGCACTACATGCTTGCAAGGAATCAAACGCTTCAGAAAGACTGCTCATGCAATCAACTTTTCAGTGCCATTTTCTGTTGTCCATCTGCTACTAGTGCTATTTTAAATTAATCACACCTCAAGATATTTCCTCTGCACTGCTAAATAACATGAAGTGCCTAATAATATACAGCATCTTGAATGAGATCCATGCCAACTGTGAGTCAGATCCTCCCGAGGACTCTCCATTCAGAAGTCCATGTGAAGTCTACTCGTGTTACACCTGTTCTCACATCAAAGCAAGGATTTTATCAAGATTGCACTGAACACCGTTAAGGCTCATTTGAAAAAACACGATGGTCCCCAGGAGATATTTTTAGATAACTTTATCCCAAATGAGCTATTCACATGTGAGTGCTCCTACACAGCAAGTTCCTTAATAATACAGAATATAACAGGGAAAGTTGTTATGTGTTAGACTGCACTATCTTCTTATACTCCACAGGGCAAAGCACTCTGCATCAAAGGCAGCAAGTGCTGCTCATGACTGGGGCACAGAGGTACATTCTTCCCTTAAACCATACTGTTGTGAAATGCTAAATAGGCTCCTCCACTGAAACAGCATGCTCTAACTTCACAAGTGGATGAAAATACTTCCCTATTTGTAAGCAGCAATCCAGAGAAAGGCTTTAGTAGATCCTCCATGAGGAATTGCATAGTCTCTAGTCCTTATTACAGTCCTATTTCAGTTGTTTCTATAATTGTGTAATTTGGCAAGATGAAGCTAAAGAAAACAGCCTTCTGGCTTACGATGAGGAGACAGCTTTGCATGGCTTCTCAGGAAGTGCTTGATTTCATCTGTCTGGTTAGTGAAAACCAGCACAAACACACATTACAGTGTCCAGAACACTGCAGGTAGTTATTAAACAATAAAAACATTACAAAACTAAGATGTACTTCCACTAGAAAAGTTTGTCAGAATATACTATAGACTATAATACTTTCTCTGTGAGCTTTCTCAGCTACAGCTGGAGTAGCATGCCATATTACAACATACCATACTCTGATGTTGACTTGTATAACCTTCTGTTCCCATTCTCATATGAGTCCAAGCAGTTCACAATGCTACAGTGTGTTATTTAGGACATAACTGAACTATGTATAAATATTTGACATGTTCTGAGCAGACACAGAACTCTCTGCATACTTTTCAACTTTATATTCACTAATACCAAAGCAAAAAATAAAAAAAAATGGAACTGCACCCAGCTCTTTTCCTTTGATTTAATACGTCATAGCCATCTACAGATTCTTCTCTCATTGAAAAGTAAGAAGTACACACAGTGTGGACCGTATCTTCCCCCTAGAAAATTCTTCCCTTACATAAAAAGTACTGCAAAAATTCTAAAGACTGCAGCTGCAACTGTTCATCTCTGGAACCTGCATTCTGAAACATGTTCACATTTTTTCAATAGCAACATGGTAGTACAGTCTAAGGAAGTATATACAACACAGTAAACCACAACAGCAGCTTATTTTTACCCAAAATGAGTTCTCTGTCTAGTCTGACAGGGTTTATTACTTTTTCTGTACAATAGGCCGGGTTTCATAGAGTCCAAAATGACAGAATTGTTGCCGTTCATTTTTAGTGAAGTATGGAAACCTCAGCAAGTAACTATTTAGATGAATTCCAGTGCATGTTAAAGTGAGTAAATAGCACACTAACCACTTCCTGAAAAACCTCCCTAGCCACATTTTTTAAACTTAATGGCAAAATGATATACAGACACCTTAAAAAAGATACAGAAACAGGCACTAAACTGAGTTTATTACTCATTAATTTCCACTCATGTCTTCCCCTCAATGCAGTAAAATATCTGAAAAGGAGGTGTTAGTTTTGGTAAACCAGTAGTTATATTTGGGACTTAGTTATTAAAAGTAATTATTTTTAATGATGGGTTAATTATGAAAGCTGTCTGCAGAAAAACACCACAGAATTTACAAATCTGGTGGAATAAAACATGAAACTATTAATAAGATAGAAGGAAAAAAAAAAACAACCAGAAAATGCTAAAATTTTGGACTAGTGAGAAGGCACTGAAGGTGAGATGCATGAATCAGTCAGCTGTAGGACAGGATGGGTAGACAGAGCTGTAAACAAAGCAAAACTGGGAACTGTTTGAAAAAAATAAAATGCTAAAATCATAGTAAATAAGGTAATTATGAACAGACAGCAGAGGAGCTGGTGAAAGACAGAACTCCAAGGCTCCCCAGCTTACTGGAGAAGGATTAATGCTGAGCAAAGAAGCACTTGGAAAAACAGGAGGAGAACCAACAAAATATAAGAAGAACAAAATTCAAGAGGGAAAAAATAACACCAGATCTCAACTCTGCCAACAGGTTGTGAGGTAAAATCAAGGCCTCCACCTTGGTCTAACTGGACAAGGGGAAGGAGAAAGGAAAGGGAAGGCAAGGGAAAGGGCTAGTGTTACATATTTACAAACATGTAAAGATATAAAAGGCTTTGAGAAAATCTAAAAAATGTGAACAAGGACACACAAGAGAAGGTGACCTTCTCGTACGAAGAATGACTGTAGGACACAGAGCCATGAGTTCTGACAAGCTTGTCACAGTGCCCTTCCAGCAGGCTGGATTGATTTGTTCAAGACCACGTGAAAGATCTGCCAATTGCAGTATGTATGATCATCCAGGCAAAGGAGGAAGGCACAGATACTGAAACACTTAGGAAGCACACTCCTCATCTCTGAAGAGTGACTCTGAGCTCCTCAGAGGCACATGCCAAAAAGTACTGTCACTTACAGGGCAGAATTGGTTTGGGCAGCTGAGAGAATGCATAGTTTTAGAATAACAAGCTGAGGACAGGCACATGAAAGAAGAGGAGGAGTCATTCTTTCAAAAGAATGGTTGCTATAGAAAATTTACCTTTGCTTATCACAGTGATAGGATCGAGGGAATGAAGCTTGAATCAATCCTTCCCCATTTTACACTGAAGAGCCCACACATTCCCTCACAAAACAATCCATACAGAGATATACCTCCTTTCTCTTGGGGCAAGGCTGTCAGGCAAGATGAAAAACAGTAATAAGCTAAAGGAGCTGTCTGTCTCCTAGAATTTTAGCATGCTGATTTTGGTCAAATGGGTAAATCATACTCACATAATCCTCTGTATCAGAACTCAGATAAATCAAACTTAATGCAGAGGTGCCAGATCTAACAGGAAGACAGGTAGACAAAAAAAGTCTTTATCTAAAACGCTCCTGCCAAGTTTTGAAAAGTTTGATTTTGAACATCTGCTTTCTCAACAATTCCAGAAAATCCATCTAAGATTTTTTGCTGACAGGTTTTTCTCTAGATAGCCAAAAGAAGTGTAGAAGATGAATCACAACTATAAAATAATACAGTCCAATTTACTTTTCCCACAATCAAAATAGAAACAGTTATTACCAAACAGTACTGGCACTGCATACCGAGGTAAGAAAGTAAGCACCTGACACAGCAATCACTACATGCTCACCTATATCTGTAATGTGCAGACAACAATAACAAGCCAAAAGACGGACTACAAATATTCTTCCAAGAACTGGGCAGTAATCAAGCTAAGAACACCAATTACCACACTTACTCTGTCTAGCAGTAGAAGCAACCCATAACTCTGTCACTAATTTCCACTGAGAACAAGAAAGAAGACACCAAGGTCTCATAGAACTGATTTATCTTTTTCTGAAAGAGGAAAAAAAGTACCCTGAACTCATACAGATAATGAGCAGTCATCATGAGCAGCTTCATCTCTTCTATCTATGGATCCTGTGGATTTCCACAGTGCTCAGTTTCTCTCCCTCTCATTTTCTAACATTAGTCAATGCAGAAAGGCTAGAAGTGCCACCAACAAAACAGGGGACACTTCAAATTACATTACTCTTTTCTGCCAGCCACCACTACATTACTTCATTTTTTCAATGACTAGTTAAAATCACATTGCACTTGAAGAAAAGCCAGCTAGAGGTAAACCCAGAAAACTGTCATCACATATGTAGGAGATAGAGGGGAAGACGTGTGAGGAGCGGCTGAGGTCCCTGGGTTTGCTCAGCGCAGAACAGGGGAGCCGAGGGGAGGCCTCACGGAGGCTGCAGCTCCTCACAATTTTTGACTAACTGCAACCAATATCCAAGGAAACTGCATATGCCAGGTGAATATTTGTCAGAAAAACTCTTAGAATTACAGCACAAATTAAGCAAAGGTCTAGCATCTCGCTTTGTATGGTGTTACAATTCAGGCTTATAGTTTCATCTTTTTCTCCCAGGAAAGAAAGTGCCTACTGATGCTCTTTAGCAACAACTCTGTTAAATACCAAAGGAGAATATGTGAACCTGCAGGGTAAGATGGAGCTACATCTGGTTTCTTAACCAAACCCACCCTTTGCAATGTTCTGTGGAATGTTCTTTTTGACAGAAATCTCAGATGGAATAATCAAGGCCACAGTGAAAGCTGAAGGAACCCCAAGGAAATTGTATTCCCTTATAAATGTCCTGTGTTTAAGCAGCAGTGCTGAAGAACTTCTTGATTTAATTTGTGTACAGTTCCCTTGAGACCTGTAGGCATTTCAGGTTTAATGATTAAATAATCATTCAGCAAAAAGTTAGCACACAGCAGCACTGCTGTGAGATAGCAAAATATCCTAGTGGGAAGAACCAGTCTATTTGCTGACTGAGATACCCACTGCTGATATATAAAAACAAAACAATTCTAATTCTGAAGCAAAAAAGTAATAAAAATTGAAAGCTTGACATATTAAAAATAAAAAGCGCCAGACTTGGAATATTGTGACAAATGAATTTGGTGTAAATGCATTTAGCGTAACCACTTTAAGTGATTCTTTTACACTCTCAGCAGTCCCTTCAATGTAAAAGCACAAAGAAAAGTTGTTATTTATCATTAATTGAATATATGAAAGATGCACAGTACATATGTCAGTATGTAAATCATTTATATCTAGTGAATGTTTACCTAGGACTCCACTCAGAGAGGCATGTGCACCCGGTTACATCCCGTCTTCATGCTCGAAGCAGCACAGCTGGCCACTGCCTGCCCGGGGAGCTGCTCCAAATTGAGGCAGGGAGCCCTGGCAGACAGCAGCTGGCCCTGAGAAAGCAGTACCCAGCAACAAAAATGGACAACTGTATGAACCTTGACTGTATGAGCCAGAGAAGTGACTGTCACCCTCTACTCTGTGCTTATTAGACCACGTCTAGAATACTGGGTCTACCTGTTGAGCCTCCAAATTCAGGAAGACTGATAAACTGGAATGAGCTCAATGGAGTGCCACCAGGATGGCTGGGCACTGGTCCTACAAGCAGAGGCTGAAGGAGCTTGTCTTGCTCGGGCTGGAGAAGAGGTGGTTTTGGGAAACCTAGCAGCAGCTTGGCAGTACCTATGGAGAGATGACTGAGGCTCTGTACACTGGTTCATGATGGGAAGAAGACAAACAAAGGCATGAGTCAAAGCAAAAGAGTTTCAAACTGGTTATAAGGAAAACTTTTTCACATTGAGGCCAGTCCAGTGGCAAAGCACTCAGAGAGATTATTTTCCAAAACCCAGCCCAGAGCAACCTGGTCTGATCTAAGAGTTAGCCTGCTTTGAACTGGAGGTTGAACTAGAGCCCTCCTAAGGTACCTTCCAACCTGAAATATCCTAAGGTCCAGAAGCACCTAGTCATTGGGAAATTGAGTCTACAAATTTATCAGTAGTTCCAAGCTGTTTTTCCTGATGCTGTAAAGTTACCTGGCAAAGGGTATCTGAATGGTTATCTAAAAGAACAATGGCAGAACCATTTTTAGAAAATGCTGTAGGAAAGCTCAAGGCTTTTTTTATCATCACCACATAAAGACCACATATGAAGTCACTGTTCTAGAAGATTAGTGGAAAAACTAGAGACATTCATTTGTAGAATGTGAAAGGACCTGCCTGGTCCTATCAAAAGAAAAGTGTTGCAGAACCTAAAGAATTGTGACTCACTTGCTCCACAGATTTACCACAGCGGTCTAGAGCACCAGTAGAACTGGAAGCAAAATCCAGGACGAAATTTCACATAAACTCAGCACACCACTTATCACAGAAGATAACAACGCTGAGCAGCTGACCAGTTAAACAGACTGAACAGTTAATATAGACTAGAATTTATGGCTCCAGATTCAACATGTGGTTAAGTGAATTTCATAATTTATAATGATATAAGATTGGACTTTCAAATGCTTGTGTTGAGAACCAGATGCACAAAGAGAAACCAGTAATATGTAGAAATTGAAAAGTCTGGTTAATTGTGGGATACACAGAAGAATGATCACAAGAACATGGAAAAAGGAAAAGGAAATACTTGTGAATGCTACTGCATCTACCTTCAGCATGACAGTGAAGACTGCAGGAACTGCAGACGGTCAAATATACAGAAGGAAAATAGGGCCCAGAGTGTATTGCTGGCATTTATGTCCAAATGCCCCTACAAGATTAGAGGGACCAAAGTTCGTTACTGTTTTTCAATGAAAAACTTCTGTTTCTGAGGAGCTCATGTGAAACAACTATTTTACAGATACTGCCTTAAATTTAACCAAATGAGACTTCATCTTAGGCTCTTCACCCTGAAAAAAACCCACAGAGTGAAGAAAAAGTAAAACACATTAAAGATGACTCCTGGTATTGAGGGACTAGAAATGAGTATGAGAGAACAGAGGCATAACAAGTTAAACTCATCTTCCTGAGATTCCAAAGTGCTCCATGTTAATACTGAGAACAAAACATCACTTCTGTGGAGGAATCCCTAGCTGACACCATGGGATCTGAAAGAGCTGTAAATCACAACTGTTGAATTGGAGAAACCCAACATATGCTTCACTTGGTGTACTTTCACTCAGCCAGGGCTACAGACAGTGTCAACTGTGATGCTTCATCTATGTCACAAGACTTTGTGGTAGCTTCATTGGTCCCACAGTTCTTGTGGCATCCCAGCTAGTGGTCCCAGAGGCTCCCAGTGGTGCTCAGGGAGGTGCTGGTCCCTGGTGGCTACCACTGCAACCTCAGATGCCTGAAGCAGATAAAGCCTTGGGCAAAGCAGGCACCTAATCCCTTCTCTTGCCAACTTTAAAAGAACAGCAAATAGAGCACTTATCAGGAATGTATCGCTTTCTAATCAATAAAAATAATTCACACGTGAATCAAAGACGGAATTCAAACTTCCTGAGTATCACAGCAATGAACATAACAAAGAAAGACACAATTATTTACTGAGGATAACAAAAACACTGAAAGCAAATAGACACAAATTCCTACTGTCACACCTAGTCAAAAAAAAAAAAAAAAAAAAAAAAAAAAAAAAGCCTCCTCATATTTTCTTCTACTCTTCGTCAAGACCAATTCAGAATAAATTGTCCACTATTACACTGTTACCATCTAATGATGTAGGAATGACATAGTACAAGAAGGAAGGAAAAAATAAATTCAGTGAGCTTCCAAAAAAAAGGGAAAATCTAGGGACTTCCAGATCACATAAAACCCATTCAACAGTTTCAGGTAATTGTGCTGCCCAGCAAAATGCAGGCATTCCCACAAAATAACCCATGTGGGCAAGCCTGTACAAACATGCACACAAACTCTCTAACTGAAGCTTGTGCCTCTGTATAAGAAAAGAAAACAGGCTGTCTTCTAACAGGCATAAAAATCATGATGAGGAATTAAGCCTAGGTGACAGTTTAATGTCTGACACCATACATGCTTGAAGTTACTTCCAGGTAAACTTCAATGAGACTGCAATTTTTAACTGCAATGGAACTCATTGACAGATTCTCTCTGTTCTGTTGGGGCCTTTTTTGTTTATTTTTTTTTTCTTTCATATTATTTCTGTTCTTACTTTTCCACTTAATTTCCATTTTTCCCGCCTGGTATGAAATCATACAAGATATCCCCTTTCTTCTGATCAAACAGGCAGAATTTTAAAATACTCTACGTGCTCTAAGCCAACGCTGAAATATATTTCCAATATATCAAATAGTTACAGGGGGGGTGTATGTGCTCACAGAAATTCAGAACTGTTCTTGGCCAGGTGGCCAAGAAGACCAATGGCATCCTGGCTTGTATCAGAAGTAGTGCAGTCAGCATGACAGGGAGGTGACTGTCCCTCTGGTCTCAGCACTGATGAGGCTGCACCTCAAGCACTGTACTCAGTTTTGGGCCCCACACTACAGGATGGCCCTGGAGCATGTCCAGAGAAGTGCAGCAAAGCTGTGAATGTGGGATGGATGCACAAGTCTGACTGGGAGTGGCTGATGGAACTGGGATGGTTCAGTCTGGAGAAGAGGAGGCTCAGGGGAGACTTCATCGCTCTCCACAACTGCCTGAAAGGAGGTTGTGGTGAGGTGGGGGTTGGCCTCTTCTCTTACGTAACAGTGATATGACAAGAGGGAATGGCCACAAGTTGCACCAGGGGAGGTTCAGGTTGGATGTTAGGAACAACTTCTTCTCAGAAAGAGTGGTGAGGCACTGGAACAGGCTGCCCAGGGAGGTGGTGGAGTCACTGTTCCTGGAGGTATTCAAGAACTGTGTAGATGTGGCACTGAGAAACATGGTTTAGTAAGCGTGGGGGTGATGGATTGATGGTTGGACTAGACAGATCATCTTAGAGGTCTTTTCCAACCTTAATGATTCTATGATTCTATGATTCTATGATTCAAAAGAAGGAAAAGAGTGGAATTGAAAGCTAATGAGATTAAACTATTTCAAGTCCTGCAAGTTAAATACTAATGTTAAATACTTTTCACATCACCAAATTTAGTTTGTTAGAAAAAGACAAGCCAGAACTCTAATTAATATTAATACGTTAATTAATATTACAAAATAGATGATTTTTTGGAAGCTTCAGAAGCAGCAGCCTGCCTGTTACATTACTGATTGATATGTATATATATATTTTTTTTATCAAGTTTTTAATTCCCTGAAAATATTTGCAGTTATTTTTACACAGTTGATTTTATCACACTATTAAGCTATAGGACTATAGCTTATATACAGGACTATGTAAGAATCGTACATACAGCATGGGTAGGCTGTGGGATCCCGAGAATGGTGGATACCCCACGTACAGAGCCTCCGCTCCCTCATACTGGTGCATCTGTCCCCCGCAGTCACCAGCCATTCCTTCTATCTGTAAGAATATAATAGAAAGAGAAGGCGTAACAGGATGCTTCCAGACTGAGAGCAGATGGGAACTCACGGGTCAGGGTCTCAGTCCCTTACCTCGGTGCTGCCCAACAGCTCTGGGCCTTCAGATCCCTGCCCCTGGGGACAAACTTCTCGGGCTTAATGGCCATAAGGGCACAGTTTTTAGAAGGTGGGGATGACTGCTTAGCGTAGAGCAGTTACAGACTTGTTCTGATCTGCTCTTTAATGTTTCCACTGTAATAACTTGCTGTGATAAGAACAAAAGGGATTATAGGAATAAAAGTGGATTTCTTGAGGAAGCAAAGGTCAAAAGACTTGGGAAAAAAAAAAAAAATTAAACAACTCAGATGCCTCCAAAGGAAGTTTTCTAGTCATAGGCCTGCAAAAAAGAGTTAAAATTTAACTTTTATTTCCCCACATCCATGCCAGAGGTGAAGTGAAACTACATACAGTTCCCAAAACACATCCTGTGGCCATATCAACTCAAGTCCCAGTGACTCAAGTGGAAAATGGAACTGTGAGTACACACTGTACATGTTCCTCCAAAACAGCATGGTAATACAAAGCAGCAAACAGTCATGCTGCTCCCATCTGATTTTGTGGAACACAAAATGAAACCATAGGTTGGAGGAAAAAAAAAAGTTCTGATGCTAAGCATTTAATTAAGAGGGAATGTACTTTTATATCACAGATGGCTGTAACAAAAGCTTTCCATTACTCCAGACAGCCCAGAGTTACATTATTCTTGTCTGTTAAACCACTTACGTACGTCCTACCCGCTTGCATCAATGTGCAATTTCACAACCTACTCATTACAGCATGTTGGTTTTGTCCCCTGATGCCAGGATGGCAGTAGTTTTAATTCTGCAGTCATGAAATCAAGGCAAGGAAGCAAAATGGGGAAGTTTCATTAAAAAGGAGTAGTCATTAAAAAATGGCAACATGGGGACGTAAATGCTGAGCTCCTGCTGGTACCACTCACATGATAAATACACTGAGAAACCCAGTAGTCAGATGTGATCGCAACCAGGCTATAAATAGAGACAATTCCCATTGCTCATAATGTCTTTGAAAATGATCCATTGCTCATATCGTGCTCTAATTAAGGAGTCCTGCAGGAAAAGTGTGAACAGAACAGAAATCCCCTGAAATTTCCTTCCTCTCTTTCACAATATAACCGCATGCCACCTCACCCTCCATCCAAGTGGGCGCTTTCAACCGCACTAAGATTGGTGAGAGATACTTGGCACTTTAAAAAAATAAGGTCTAGTCCTGAATATAGAGGCTTAATGAACTCAAGATAGAAAAACATTACTCACAATCAGTCAGCGCTAACTTTTGGCAAACCATTTCTTCTATTTTGAGTAATTCAGTTCTAACGAGGAGCTTCTAACCATACATTTTAAAGGCTATTTTGTCACATATATGGTCATTAAACTAAAATCACATTACTCAAAAACTGATTTTGTTTCATCCTTGAAAATGTCGCAGGCATGGAAAGAAATCTGCTCAAACTTCAAACAAGAAAAACATAATGGTTAAACATAAACCACAAAATATTACATCCTAAAAATCATTTGCTAGAAATTTATGGGAATGTTAGAATTATGGATATCACTGGCACTTGTAGTGCATTTCAAAGAAACATCGTTGTACTGTATCATGGTTTCAAGTGTCTTTTTTTCCCCAGCTGAATCACCAGAATACCACAAAAATCAAAAATACAATTGGTAAATCATTGCCACAGCAACTGATGGAGAAAGCCAATTAGCACCTCTGAAACCATGCTGCCCTTCCAGAAGGAAATAAACTTGAGATGTAAGACTAATAATAGAAACCGAACGTAAATAAAAAAATAAAACCAGTACATGTCTATCTGCCACAGGAGATGAAGCTGAGCATTACTTTATGGACAACAAAATTAGGAATCTGCATGAAGTGTTGAGAAAGGAAATGTAAACAACTGTACTTAGAAAGTGAAAATACATAAAGGAAGAGTATAGGGCAAAATGCAGCACAGCTTTTAAGACACTTTAGTAAATAATATTACTTAGTGCGTTCCATCTATTATTACATATTTTTTTCATATCATTTCATTTTTAAATAAAGTAGTAAGCATACCTATGTTCAAGCATCTCACTATGCTAATATTAAGATATTCCACTGGATTTAAATAATTAAAAATTCTAGAAAATGTAAAATATCAGGCTGTGTGCCATGTCTGAATGCACACATTGCTGCAAATGCTGTACAATTAACTACTGTTCAGTCACAAGAGGAACACATGTATGACAAAAGCTGCATGCAACTCAGAATTTACAAGGTTTCTTCACCTTTTCACAGCCAGGTTCTGTTCAGGAGATTTGCAGGACCTGGCATCCCAGATCACAGCTGCTGGGAGTGAGAAATACACGAGCTACACAACCGCATCAGCAAAAGCACAGTACTGGCACAGCAATACACAGTTACTCTTCTGACAGACTGCAGCAAATCACTTGCTAGTAGTAGGCAGTCTTTGTCTCCTTCATGCAGCCCAGCTTTTATGTCATTATGCATTTTAATTACCCTTCCCTTTGATACCAGGTTCTCTGCAGAGATGGAATTTTGCTCAGTGCAGGCAATGAAGATGGTTTACATTGAACAACACCTGCTGCAGTGCAAAGGATTTGAACCCCCCCCTTAATTCCTTCTTTTTGACTGTATCAAGTGCAGGTTTCCTGTTCTCCTCTTCTAGACCCTCCCTAACCCAGTGCATTAGCTGGTGTCATACCATATCACTCCCCTCTGTCTCTGCTTTGCTACTGTGACAGGTGACTGACCACAGTTCAACAACCTCTTCTATTTTTCCATGTACTTTTCCTATCCTTTAGAAATGGATTACATTTCTTGAATTGATCCATTGAAAGAGTACCACTTACCCTTCCTCATTCTTTCAGCAGACTAGTTTCTTGGATGACACATGCAAAAAAACAGCTGATTAATACCTAAGGGGGCTAATTAATACATACATACGAAGAATTAGTATGAGGCACTCTGTACTTGCTCTTCTCACAAGGTTTGACTTACTCAAGTAAGAAATTTAATTACAAAATGTATGGTCTTTGCCAACATGCAACCATATACCATGGTCTTCGGACACTACTGAATTCTGATGACAACTCAGATTCTCCCCTGTAATTACTCATCAACACACTGATCTAAGGAGCACGCAAAGATCTTTGAGATAAGGATCTCATCTTCTTCAGTGTAATTATGCTGTGCAGTAGGTGAAAGTATTTCTTCTTTCTCGTGTGTTTTGCATCTGAAGCACTCCTTCATAATGACCATGAGAAAATGTGATCGACTCCCATTTGATGTGCCTAAAAATCCTACAGCACAGCTTATAAATCTTGTGGAGGGAGTCATTATTACCACCTTTTATACAAATAAAGACCCAAACACTTTTGTCTACTAATGGTTGATCCTCTGATATAGTCCATTAGAGTCTAAACACAAAGCCAAGGCCAGGCTGGATGGGGCTGTGAGCAACCTGGTCAACTGGGATGTGTCCCTACCTATAGCAGAGGGGTGGAACTAGATGATCTTAAAGGTCCCTTCCAACTCAAACCATTCTATGAAAGCCAGTGGCAGCTGAATATTCCCCAGAATTTATTCCCAAAAGGCTAGCATAAATTGGATGCCACTGTTAAAATACAGATTAGTATACATCTCCTCAGTAAATGCCTGAAAGATTTAAATCACGTCACTCATAACCATATATGCACAATGCTAAAGTACACTACTATGTCTGGACAGATAAAAAGAAGGAGGAGAGTACATGTACTCTCCCTAGACTCATCCAAAACAGTTGTGAAAATAGTTTCCAGATCAAAGCCAGCAGGAGAACAAACAGGAAAGACATCTCTCCCTGCTGCTCCCTGGCAAGAGCACTACAGAGCACAAAGTAAGCCTTGGTTCAGGTCTCTTCTGTGTTTTGACTCTGCAGCTCATAAAGAACTCTTCTGTTGCAACACTGTCTCACTCCAAAGCTGTATCTCTGAAATACTAACTGTGGTAGCAGGGAAGATCAACACTGGCAAGTAGGTTTTGATTTTCTGCCTTGAAAGACACACTCTTCATTTAATAAACTGCATGCACAGAAACTTTAAAAGGATGAACTTCCAGTTTTGTTGCAGTGTAAGGCTGATGGTTCTTGTAAAAGACTGTTTCAGAGGCTGAACGAAGCCAGACAAACTAGTTATTTGAAATAATAGCCACATTTTCAGTATTTCCTTGTGCTTGGAGAGGGGAAAGAGTATTCCCACATGCACTGACATTCAACAGGAAAAGTAAACGAAGCTTTAACATTTGCACATAAAATGTATGCTGCTGACTGGCTCATTCTTCTTTATTCTCAGATCAATTTCCACTTCCTATTTTAAGCATATAACAAATACATGCATAATTTTATTTTTATTTATTTTGCATGAATGAATTGTGGCACATGGCAATTTTTCATTCTGGCATGCTCAGAGTAATTCTTCACAGCAATGTGTTCACTATAAAATATTCTCTCACCATTGCACAAAACAGCGAGCAGAAAAGAATATGAATGGGAATTACTTTTTGTTATTGATCTGTATCAGCAGCATAGGAAACAAAACCTTAAGATGCACTGCACCGATGAAACAAAATGTTATTATTTTTATTTTTTTCCTCTAAAGGAGAAAAGGAATTTGAGTGAGACACACAGAAAAAAATACGATATTTATTCAGAGAAATTTCTGAAACAAACTGAGGAGGAGTTTTCAAATTTATGGTTGGTCCCTATATAATTCTTACACCATTTTCTTATAGTAAAAGGCACACATATCAGTTTAATGCACATACAAACACCGCTGCAGATTCTTCTCCAGATTCTCCTCTGTTTGCCACGTGATCAAGCACCTATGGGAAGGACTCTTCCTATCCTTACAGTCAATGTAAGATAGAACCAGAGTGAGAGATCCCGTGTTCGAGATTTGTTAAGGGCATTCCTCAGTAGCTAAGCAAATAAACATACGGCACAACCAGGAATAGAAATGGTGCATGCAGAAGAAAAGCATTCGTCCCTTGATGGAAAATGCATTGCACTGATGCGTTGTAGTTTCCTGCTGCTAAAACACAACTATGCACAGTACAAATTTAGTTATTCATGCTTTGTTCTGACCCAGCTATTTGTATGCAATGGTCACAACCATTTTCATTAGTGTACAACAGTAAAACAAACAAATCTAATGCAGAAAGAGCGAGGATCCACAAGCATTAATACACTATATATAGTAGTATGATAGCAACAGTGACTCCATTTGAAAGAACATGTGTGTATATATATATATATA
>JACDJE010000025.1:1691553-1710626 GCA_016647715.1 Pavo muticus | reverse complement strand
AAAAAAAAAAAAAAAAATCAGATATGCTCTCTTTATTCATTAAGCCATACTTCCCCCCAGGCTTTAAATTTGACTATAACCTCCTTCAAACTCAAGGAGAAGCAACTCTGACAGATACACGATAGAGATGTATGAAGCAAAGATGCTGCAGAACAGTATTATATGGCATTGGGTTTGGAGGCTGGAAGTAGAGAGTGTTCAATGGCAAGAGAGCCTTAGGCTTGTGCTTTGACAAAGGACATTTTACCCCAATAACTGAAAAGCATACCACAGCAGTCAAGGCACCATGATCCTATGAAACATATGGAACTGACAGAACATTTAAGAAGCAAAACATCAGGCAGTTGTACATTGTAAACAACTTGCATAAATTAGCAAAGATATTTCATTTTCTCCTTTCTTTGACTCCATGGCATTTAAAAGAAGCAGTGGATAAATATTTGGCAGACAAACTTGGAAGTTAAAAGTCAAGCCGGTTGCATTATGGTGTTCTACAAGAAAACGTGCTAAGAAAAACATTCTGCAAGTATTATTATTCAATTTTGAATGACCTAATAGGTAAAACATACCTATTCATCTCTTATCCTCCAGAAAAAAAACATTTATAGCATTAAATTCACACCACAAGAAATCAAAGATGGAATGGTTTTAGAGATTTGGCCAGCAGATATTAGTCAAGTATTATAATTCATACTCTACTACCTACAGTAGAGGTAGCTTATCTCCATAATATGAAGAGAAATGTTAACAAACAAAATAGTGTGGAAACCAAAGTCGAGTTTATAATAGAAGCAGGCACTGAAAAATTTCAAACAAGAAAAATCAGATTAAATGATGACCATCTAGTGCATTTGGCACTAATGTATATGGCTTAGTGATGGAATTGGTGGTGTTAGGTTGGTGGTTGGAATGTACAACTATTAGGGTCTTTTAAAACCAAAACAATTCTATGATTCTATGAGCAGAAGTCTGCTCCAAAAATCAATTTAAAACACTCCCTATTATTTCAGTAATATGCATACCCTTTAAAAGAAATAGCAATTATTTCTTTCAAAATCATGTGCTATAAGGAGCCTGATAAATTCACTAGAAGGTCGTCAGATTTTCTAATCATATTTAGATTCTGATGTGTTACTGGGGTTGCTGAGATTATCAGTAGTGAAAGTGAACTCAGAAGCAGGCTGCTCTTTGCCTTCCCTTACAGGCAGGGCATGACAAAACAGGAAACACATATGAGCTACGTGTTGCCAGACAGAGGAGGAATTTGTTGCCTGTCCGGTGTTAACTGGATGCAAGAGAGGAACTACTGATCTGAAAAACCTACTTATAACAAGAAATTAAAATCCAACACAGAAAGATCTGTGGTTTGTATACGCTAGTTTAACAGCGGTCACTGCAGTCTGAGAGCATCTATTAAGAAATCTTAGTACATTTATTCAATAATCATCGACATATGCAAACTACTGCTTGCAGATAAATAACAGCCATATTTATTATTATTAATATGAACAGTTGGCATCATTTCTTTATTTATTTTTGTACAAAGACTGTTTTGTGTGGAAAACCTGTCTTCTCTGGAATTTATTCTCCACAGCTTAATTACATAACAAGAAGATATTCTCTTTGTCCATAACGCATTTGCTTTATCAAGAAAGATTAAATTTTACATCAATGAATTCCAAGGATGAGAGTGTCAAACACTGTTCTGCCTAAAATAAGAGGAAAACAAATTAGCTTTTTAGATAGACCCTTCTCCAGGCTCCACCCCTTGAGCAGAACACAAGACGACACCGACCTCAGGACATCAGAAGGCAGAGTGAGTGTGGGCTCAGCTGCTGTTCCCACAGCCAAGGCTGGACAGGGGACTGCTCCCAGACAGCAGTATGGGCGAGGGCACGCTGCTGGCTGCAGGAAGGGCTGTGCATATGGACACAAGCAATTTTGTGGCACTTTCCCTCGCTCCACCTTATTTACTAGTTACACAAAATCAGTTTGAAGGGATCAGTGCATCAGTCCAACAGTTCCATACCTCAGTGGGACATCTGAGCACTTCATCACAACGACTGGACAGTAAAATATTAATTTGATTCATAATTCAACTACAACCCCTGGTTTATATTCCATGTATCTGAAACAAGAACAGCTCAAATAGTAGAAAAGTTTATGGCTATTCATTCTACCGATACAAAACTATATGTAGACTATCTTCCAAAGAGGATACTAAAACAGAAGGAAAAATTACAGTTTCCCATAGAGGTGTGTAATGCAGTAATTTGTGAATTCAGAAATTATTATTTATGCATCTGTATTCTAAAGAGGTTGCTATCATTATACCAAATTGCACAATTTTAAATTAATTACTCTGTACAGTTTAATCAGTCTATAAAATGCAATCTAGAAATACATGCTTCCAAACACATTTAAACAATCGCACTAAATATAAAAGAAATCTCATGAAATCAACTAAATCATTCCTATGCAGTGCTGCAGTACGAATTACATCCCTATCGCTGCAGAAAAATCTTCATTGTTTCTTAAATCCTTAATACTTCTTAATACCTAAGCATTTAGTTAGAAAGCTTTTCCCAAGGTCCAGCATAAACATTTGTGTGTGCAAAAATTAAGGCAATTATTATTTATTTCCTTCCCTCCCTGCCACCTTGAGACAATGATGGCTCCTCTCTATGGCAGAGTGATTTATGATCTGTGCAATAGGCTTTCTTCTACCACCATCTCTCCCTTCCTTGTCTTTTTTCCTCCATTCCCTCATCAGTCCATTCATGCTGTGCCTTATATCATGCACCTAATACATCTCTTCTGTTTCTATCCACCTCTGAAGTGTAATAGCAAACCAGTCTAAGCACAACCACACCTAAAAATCTGTCATGAAATTAACTTGCAACTATGAGCCTATTTCCAAAGTTGCGCTACAATGGGTCCTGAAAACTTTGTATTCATACTCTACTGATCATCTATACAAGGAAACACCTGGATACAACCTGCTAGAATCCACATTCCAGCATTCGCTGGTTTAATAAAAGAAATCAACAACAACAAAAAAACATGCCTACCATTAAACAAATGCTTAAAGAGAACCACTTAAAAAGCTCTAGATGTGGTACACAAATAATGTAAGTTTTGGTTCCATAGAATCATAGAATGGCTTGGGTTGGAAATGACCTTAGAGATGGTCTAGTTCCAGCATCTTCCACTAGACCAGGTTGCTTTTCTTTTGAAAAAGAATACCACTTTTGAACTATATGCTGTAGTATGGAAGAGTAACGGCATTGATGCAATGACTCACAGAGGATAAAGTTTCACAGAGAGAATCTTTCATTAGAGGAGCTGAAATAACTGAATCAAGAGGAAGACAGATGACCTTCTGAGCATGAAAGCTAATAAGGCACATAAGAGACACTAAAAAATGAAGGTGGATCACTTGCTTATGGACTGGGTGGGAAACAGCAGTCTCCAACTTCCCACAGACCTCAGTTCATCTTGAGACAGGCCACCTAAATAAGTTCTTCATTCTCAAGAGTAACACCTGTGCTTTCAGCAGGCAGCTGGACCAGGCTGAAGGGACCACACTCCCTTGCCTTAATGGCTAGAAGGTGCCCACAGCTCAGTGCACCCTGACCACACTGTTCATACAGCAGCCTGAGTGCAATCCCACTACAACTCCCACTGGTTCTTGTAGTATCTGATAGCAGAAGCTGCTCTTGGGAGAACTCTGTGGCTCATTTCTCCCTGATGCTGGCCACGGGACAGCACACAGGACAATGTCTGTAAAAGCAGACAGAATACATGAGCAGCAAGTTTCACACCAGCATACATTAAAAAATTCAGTATAGATACACCACATGGCAAAGAAACATAACCATCTGATCTAGAAACTGCTGTGTGCATACAGTTACTGCTACTATTCTCTATATGAGCTGTGATGTAAAACGCTTCAGGAAAAGAAAATGGGAATCTCATGCAAGGCATTCAGCTCCTGATGCAGGCAAGGCTATCAACATACATTCTGACCTGAAAATAAATGTTCCAATTCCCTACCTACAAACTCAGAATACTCCTCACTCTTTAATGTTGATAGGTGATTGAGNGGGCTGACAGGAGATAAGACGTATTCCTGTTCTGTGAATAAAGTCGGCCTGTTGGGCTATGGCCTGCCAAATCTGAGGGCTTTAAGAAATGTAAAGTGTGAGGTTTTCTTTTTCTTTAAAAAAAAAAAAAAAAGGAGCGGAATTTATCCTTTTGCCTTGTGAATATATTACAGAAGCTAACTGAAAGCAGGCGGAGGCACGCATGTCATCCTTGCACAGCTACTGGACCACACAGCTTTTTGCTCAAACTCAGTGCTGCACTTTGGCAGCCACACTGCTTCTGAAGTTGGCTCAGAGCTGTACTTGGGCAGCATCAGCATGAAGAACAATGGCACAGGTAATCCACAGCCGTAAGGGCGTGGACAATCCAGAACAGGTCTTTTACCAGTGGATAAGCAGGAGCTGGTTGTATCAGAGCTCAAGGCACACGCTCATTTCTTGCGTAGAATCTCCAAAAGTCCAGGAAAATGTTACCAGAATATGGATTTAAGAAGATGATAAAAATCAAGTTGTTAACACTAAATGATGTGGAGCTGTTGGACTGGGTCCAGAGGAGACCATGAAGAAGATCAGAGGGCTGCAGCACCTCTCCTGCAAAGACAGGCTGAGGGAGTTGAGCTTGTTCAGCCTGGAGAAGAGAAGGCTCCCGGGAGACCTCACTGCAGCCTTCCAGTACTTGAAGGGAGCTTATAAACAAGATGCTTACACAGTCTGATAGCGACAGGACAAAAGGCAACAGTTTAAAACTAAAAGAGGGGAGATTTAGATTAGATCTTAGAAGGAAAATCCTATACTCAGAGGGCAGTAATGCACTGGCACAGCTGCCCATAGAGCTGTGGGTGCCCCATCCCTGGAGGTGCTCAGGGCCCTGGACAGCCTGAGATGGTGGGGGGCAGCCAGCCCACGGCAGGGGTTGGGGCTGGGTGGGCTTTGAGGTCCCTTCCAACCCAAACCATTCTGTGATTCTATGAAATTGGAGAAAATATGTAACAAATCCATATAATATAGGTCAATATATTCACTAAGAAATGCATCAGAGCTGGAACAACTCTAAAGAGCTGCTCTCCCTCCTCTCTTCAGACTCTGCCTGGTACATGCAGTGACAGCACAGGGAAATGCCTCAGACAAAGGAGTGAGTTGCTGGGTCACGGGAGAATGATTCTCATCTCCTCTTGGTGAAGGGCCATGATGACTGTGACAGCAATGAGGAGCAGGGATAAGTCCAGGGAATACACAAGCAGTATTCAGAAGATGAGCAGCCCTCAGTAGGAAGATACAGCACAGTTTCCTAAATAAATGCAACTCAACAGAAAGAGCAATATTTTAACAATTAAACATTGGCAATATATTCTATTATTTCCCTCAAATAAATACTTCTAAATAATGATTATTATTTTTTAACTAGTAAAAAAAAATTCAAGACCAGCACATCAGTTGGGCCCTTACTCAAGGCAGAATGGAGAACCCCAGCCACACAAGCACACAGTGTAAGCAGCCCTCTGCCAAATAACCTGAAAGGTGAGGAAACAGCACTGCCGTCTCACTTTCTCAGAACCAAACCTCAGCACGTAAGTAGAATTGTAAGTCCACTCCAAAACACTGAACTTCATTTGGAATGAAAACCCACAGCTCCTCAAAGTGTAAGATGTGTATGTGGAGTGACCCGCCTCTGTATGGAGATGGGAGCTCTGCACAAGCACATGTCCTACAGCGCTGCTGCATAACAAGAGGCAGCATATGCATTCATGGGCATCCATATACATAGGCACGCCGCAGGCAGTAAGGCACGAGATGTTAAATGAATGCTCTCAGAGAGTCCTATAGGTAGGGGCTGAGAAGCCAAGATGAGAATGAAACAGTGCTATGGGATTGGTATTTATGTGCTACTGGGAGTAAAACAGAGAAAATAATTTGGGGTGTTCTTAGTAGGGGATGTTGGTAGGGGAAAATAGTTATGTCTGTTGGGATACCCCAAGATAACTACCCTCCCTTCTTTTTTTTTTTTTTTTTTTAATGGCATCTATAAATTTGAAACCCCCTTGCACCACAACATAGCACTGACATAATTATTCCTCTCTGAAGACATCAACACATCTGTAAAAACAAATACATATACACAAATATCTAGAAACCAGAACAGAGATCGTACCTCTGTTTTTATAATGCACAACCTGACACAAGGTCGTAGTCCTCAAATGCAGTTACTCAAAGCTGAATTTTGCAACGTTCATTCTCTCTGCAGACGATTTAACCTCTTGCCATTTTTCAGTCTGGAAAATTATTTCTATTTCACTGTAGAACAGCTTCTCAAGAAACTGGGGAAAGCATTATAGTCAAAATAAGTTGAAAACTAGAATAAAAAATTCCCTTGTACTCCTTGTGATACAGCTCTGGAGCTCCTATTTCCAGAATGAAGCATTAGAGCAGTAGCACTGACCCTTTCCAAGCCCAGTGCCATCCACTTCCAAGGGCTGTGCAGGATCCTGTGGTTAGGATAGCCTTTGAAGGAAAGCAACTATTTTTATTCTTACAAATTCTTACAAAAACATAACCTATAGTAAGTAAATAAACAGGCAGAAACAGCACGGAAGAGAGCTGCTCTCCACTGCACACTTCAGTCTGCATACACGCCAGGTCTCCCAGGCAATATACACAACTTGCTCGATCAAACTGAGACCAAAACACAAACTCTCTCACCTCACCTCTTCCTGGTGACTGCACAGCACCAAGCCACAAATCAGTTCTTCAAATCCAGAAGCCTAACTTGAGGACTATTATCAAATAAAGGCTCATTAAAGTCTTTGACAAATTGATTATTGCAGTGTCACTGCACAAAAACATGAATTAAAAGTACAGATAAATACCTCGGTCTTTACATTGCTGAACATGAAAACTTATTCTGTATATCTATTTAAAATGTACCACTGCAGTACCAGGAAAACAGCAACATTTTAAATGGTCCCTGAAAACATTCAATAAACAGAGATTCTAATACACTGTTTCAGTGTTTTTACATTACTCCCAGGTTATAATTAGCATTAATTTAAAAAACATTTGTTTCTGAAGTGTTGCTACAGAGCAGCACACTGTCACGGCCGTTTTGTCATGGACATACAGCCATTCACCTCATCACACGGCGGCAAAGTATTTAACCTGCAGTAACACAAACATCGAGTGAGAGGCAAAGAAACCTTTCTCACTTTATCCATTAAGAGATTTCAGCTATTACGAATAATTGACGCTGTATGTAATTACTAACACCAAAAACAAAAAGATGAAATGCCTGTCTGATGTGTTAGAGCCATGGCCCAATGTTGTGAAACAGGCCATCACAGCCCATTAGTGGGGATGAAATTCTGCTTGGAGAGCATAGGTACTTTCTCCACCAAAGTATCTCTTCTGAGATTTGGGAAAAAAAGACAAGAAAAAAAAAGAGAGAATATGTTGCTGTATTGAGTACTTCTTATCTGAAATGTGAATTCTGTTACACACACCTACATGCTACAGAAGCATGTCTTCCCTTACAAATTCATCCTCATCATTATTGCTAGTTACCAGTAAACTCAGACACTACCTCATTAAAATCAATCAGTCATCTACACAGGGAAATGAAATAAAATTAAAAATAAATCATGGTAACATTTCTAGCCCTTAGTTATGCCAAAGGCTGCAACAAGTTCATTTGCAACAGAAACTGCCCAGACTCAGACTGAAAACCCAAAACTGCAAGGAAGCTCTGGCGTGGAGTCCTGGCTGCCATCACTCCCAGACTACTCAGTACACCTGACAAAAATCAATGGTGATTATGCCCATCAGAAATGATACATTTAGAAAAGAAAAAAAAATGTATGAAATCGAACATAGAAATACCAGTGGAATAAATGTATGTTGTAGGAAGACTGACGTCCCACATGCTCCAGCCTACGAAAATCCAGGCCTTTCTATAGAGCCCAAACCCAAGACCTGAAGCATTGCTTTAGCTTGAACACTAACAATCCCTTTTTACTTTCACCTTCTGCTTTGGTACATTTTACCAAACTCCCTATTTCTGCCTAGCAGAGTCGACTGCTGATTATTATTAATTTTTAGAAGGCATTATCACCACCCCCTCACAACTTGTGGTACCATCCCCCTTCCCTCCCTAAGCAATTTATCCTAATCTTCAAGAAATATCCCCTGCTATAGCCATAGCACAGTTTACAACTGCCACTAAAGCCCATCTGATATATAATGTCAGTAATGCTTTTATCTTCTTACCATCTGTAAATGGCTTTTTTCCACTTGAAATTTCATGAGCTATTTTAAGAATATTACGGTTATTTGCTTTCTAACACTACAGCGTAGGCGTTTAGATCCAATTTCATGTTCTTTTCTGCTTTCTAATTTCGCTGCCTGAAGCATATTTACTAACGTATGCAAGTTCCCTGTCAGAATGGGAGAAAAACAGGTCATCCTGCCAAAGCTCCACAGCAGCCCCAACACAGAGGGATGGTGCTGCTTCTCTGCAGAGCCAGCAAATCAGCGTTTCTGTCATCAGCATCTCACGAGACATGAATTACTCACACCTGTCTTCAGATCAATATTTCTGCCAAGCTGCAAGCTAGACAGCCCAAAATTTTGCTTAAGTGACCCATTCTCCTGAATTCTTAAATATCCGACAGCTTCCCTTAGCTATTACACAACTGTGCTTTGGGAACTCCATTTCACAAAAATTCAACCTACTTTTTGTTTCTTTTNCCAAGGTGAATTGCCCCAGGTCTCTCAGCTCTTCCTCATACGGGGGATGCTCCAGGCACCCAATCACCTCTGTGGCTCTCGACTAGACTCTCTCTAGCATTTCCCTGTCTTTCTTGAGCTGAGGAGCCCAGAACTGGACACAGTTCTTCAGATGTGGCCTCAGAAGGGCAGAGTAGATGGGGAGGATCACCTCCCTCGACCTGCTGGCCATGCTCTTTTTAATGCGCTCCAGGAAACCACTGGCCTTCTTGGCCACAAGGCCACACTGCTGGCTCATGGCCAACCTGCTGTCCAGCAGAACATCCAGGTGCTTCTCTGCAGAGCTCCTCTCTAGGAGGTCAGCCCCTAAACTGTACTGATACATACGGTTATTCCTCCCCTGTAATTTACTCCGATTGAAATTACAAATGTGATATCTGTTTTCTAAATCCAAAGCCTCAGCTTCTTTCCTAGGGGCATACTACATTCTTGGCTAAGAGCATCAATTTGCTCTTCCTAAATGCTAGTTTATATTTTCAATTGAATTTAGTATCACCTATGTTCTTTCAAACTTATAATCGCAGAATGCAATTAAGCATTCCTTCACTAACAGGACTCACATCATCTAAATTCAGTATAATTTCTCCGTGTTCCCTTAGTAGGTTGTCACATGTTCTGTAGAAATTATTCAGCTGAAATCTAGCACCAGTATATGTAAATGCTGCTGTGGGCATGACTAATTCACCGTCCGCAGATCTGTTCAGAATAATGAAGCCCAAAACTTTTATCTTGTCACTTTCTTCCCAATGGTACCTTATACGAACATAAAGAAAGAGATGAAGGATAGACAAATTGTTCTGGCAAACTCACTCCCAGATTTTTCCTTTTCTGAGGGCTGTGCTAAACCTCCCTCCTCCCATCTGAACGAGTGTTAAAATGCAGACATCTATCATACGACGTGCAGAGGCGTGAGTCCTGTGCATCAACCGCAACTGCTGAGCAGGAGAACACCCATCTCTGCAGGCGCGTGATGAGGATGCTGTCAACTCATGAACAACCAGCAGGCAGGACTGCCTTTTGGTCATGCAGCAGGGAAAACTATGTGATGGGGACCTGTGTGTAACAAAGTGTGTGTACGTGCGTATGACCTCCAATGTGGCGAGTGTCCTATTTGTAACTGATGGCTGTGCAGACTAATGGCTGGGAGATCCAACAGGTGACCTGGCAACAAAGACACTGTCACATTATAAATAACGGTGCTATGAGCTGCAAATAACTTGTTTGCGAGGTATTTCCTCACACCTGTGTGTGTGCATGTGTGTATCTGTAGCTGTTCAATAAGAACAGCTGGTTTGAGGAGCTTAGGAATTTATCAGTGTGCTTTCATTAAATTAATTTCTTACTTAGGAATATTCAAAACCAACTGAAAGAGTTCCATGAGCTTCCTTTAGAGCATTTTCTACTTGCTGAGGTTAAGAGAAGATATTTCTAATCTGCGGAAATTCTTGCTGGAAAACATTTACATAATTACCAGGCCTGAGCAGGAACAAACTAAAATGACTCGCTGTACCACTTCAAATTACCTACTGCCAGACACTTACAGCTCTATTATCACAGCTTTTGGACGTATCAAACAACTAAGAACTAAGAGCATGTGGCATCTCCTCCTTTCTTTTCAAACACCGATGTTTTGTAAAGCTGAAGTTGTATAGTCGAATAAAATGAGTTTTGATTCCTAGAGAAACTTGTGTGTTGTAAGAGTACCTGGTAAAATAATTAAAAAAAAAAAAAAGAGGCCACTAAGCACAGCTAGAAATTACCACAGTACAAAAATGATTTGCCTTCCATACCAAAGTGTGAGCACTTGCTAAATGAATTAAACACATCAATTTTTAAAAGATATAGGAAGTAAAAAAACTGCTTCCCTCTTTCTCAGCCCTCCATCTTCAGTTAGTCAGCCATGTACCTAAAAGTGACAATTCTTAGGAGCGCATGGAAAAGCAAAAACGTTTCCCAGATTCAGCTATCACAAATGAAAAATAAAGGAAGAAACGTTTCTAGGCAAACCTAGAAAGTTATGCATTACACAGAGGTCTCCTCTGCTGTCACGCGAGATTCTCTTTCTGTCCTTCTCCACACCTTGAACCTGGAGGTCCCTGCTGACATCCTTGGAGAAAGAGCCTGAAAGATTTTACCTTCTCTGCTCCCTTCTGGTTTTTTTTTTTAATTTTTCCTTGATAGTGACATCTGCTTGATTGTAAACTTATTCCAATTGTATCTGGGACAGTTTCTCCCTATAGGTTTGTTGTCAATGTACTCCGCCTGTTGACCATATTAAAGTTATTCTGGTTTAGAGTTTGTGGAGGCGAAGCTCAATAAGAACGCTTTTCCTTCCTGGTTGGTTGAGAGAACAATATTTAAAACACCATTTATTTCTTTTCCACCAGACTAAAATGGGATTCTTAAATTAGCAATGAGGAGGTTCTCTCTGTTGCTGATGCTCCACAGGTGCTCTTGAGCCTATTTACAGTTCTTCCTAGCTCAGGAAGGCCGACTCAGAGCAGCCTCATTTAGGTTCTCCTCGGTCTTTCAGAGTCTAAAAGCAGATATGTAACTGAACTAACTTTATAGAGCTTTTTTTTTTTTTTTTAAATTAAGATGATATTATACATTTGTAGAATTATACCAGCAAATGGGAACGAATGGCCTCAGTAAATGGTACATGCTAAACATAAACTCAGTCGGTAGCAAATCTGTGCTGGTTTTCCTGCATTATTCTAAACTCCTGGCAATACTTAATGAGATAATTTGTTTATCTATCTGTCAAGATGCTGAAAAGCATAAACCCAATGCTTCTGCTAACATACAGAACATCAGCTTCCCAACCCTTGGTATCTCATATTTAGATGGATGGATGAAAATCAATGTAATTCATAGAAAAAGTATCTGCATTTAGGCATGCACCTCTGGGCCACCTCTGCTTGTTCATGAACTTCTACAGCATTTTTCACCTAAGGAACGTACTCGCAGCTCTCCCTTCCACTTCATACTGCCTCTACTAACTCCCATCTCCTTTCTTCCCATCCAAGCCTCCTGATCACTTCAACATTCTTCTCCCTTTAATTTAGTTCCACCACATTTTAAAAGAAAAATGAATGAACTTGCAGCTGTCTCACTGTTCATTCTTGCTTTAGATGTACTGTTAACCTCTGCTCCTTGTTAAACTCATGTAGTTAACACTGTGATATCAATTCTTCTTTGTGCATAGCTAGAACAACAGGGTATTTTATTAACCAGCCTGTAAGTAGCTACCTCATCAGCACTATGGTATACATATGTGTATTTTATGTATAGAACACACACTGCATTTATGCAAACCCATGCAAAACACAGAGAAGACACATAATTAAGTAGCTCAAATTTTAAGAATTGAAATCCAAGAAAACGAATTGATCCTAGCTTACTTATTCCTTTATCCTCTGGTACATAACACACAGCATGTTAACAGGAACAGCTGTTAAATAATAAATGCCTTACTATGTTGTTTTCAGCAGGTGCTTCAGCAATTAATTTCTGGCTGCTTAATTTCTGGCTCAGTTATGAAAAATAACTGCATCTTATACCACCAAATAGAATACTCACAATTATCCAAAGAATAACAGAACTGTCAAAGCCAAGAGAGCCACTGCAGAGGATTACAGCTCTTTGTGAAGAAATCCATGTCACGTGGTTTCTCCCCTATCACTGAGGGAGCCCACAAAGCAGCTTTGAGCAGAGCTGCAGGGGCATCTTTGCTAAGGGTATTTATGATGTTTATCCTCACCTGGTGTCAGTGCAGCCAGCACCATCAGTGGCAGCCCCATTCTTTTCTCCATCCCATCACTGGTTAAACACAGCCACCAATGCCACTGTTTTGGACGTAGTTGTTTGGGAACTCCTGCATGGGTCAGTGGAAATCCAATGGAAATCAACACGCTGAGAACCCCTGCATTTCCATTTTTATTTAATCAATATGCCCTCGGGCAGCACAACTCCTGGATCTGCGCAGAAGGAGGAACAGCCTATGGACAGAGGTGTGACACAGGCAGGGAGCCTAAAATCACCCTCTCAGAATCAAACTGCAATATTACTACATCAGGTGCCACACAGCATCCCATGCTACAGCACTGAACACTCACCATTAGCCTGCAGTAATGTTCATCAGAAGCACATCTTCGAAAACGCCCCAGAAACAACAAGCTCACACATTTCAAATTTTAACACAGTCCCCAGCTAAATAGTCTAAAATTAAGAGAAATCCATATCTGAGGAAAAACCCTACTTTGCCTTTGGTCAGCCTCTCATCTCCCAACCATGAGAATCAACTTAGATTACAGAATGCTACTAAGCATTAAAAGACAGCTCCTATCTGGGTTTTCTACTTGCTAAGCAGTCTTGACTACTTTAATGTATCCAATCATCCAGTATAAAAAGGTAACCATCTAAAAAATGATTGCAAATGTTCCTATAAAATATTTGTACCATTAGCATAGTTTGTTTTAAATTTTACCTTTTATGTATGAAGCTTCTTAAATACACTGTACGCCTCTGATATTTAATATTCAAGAAGTAGGAACTATCACCTTTCATGGACTTTCTTGCAAAATAATTACTTTCACAATTAAAGCTGCCAGAAACTGAACAAAATAGTGCATATAGTGGACTCCAATATTACCTTGTTGCAGCTTGAAGCTGACTCACATGATTTACATCTGGACCACATCATACAGTTCATCCCACTGTTCTGAATAAGGTAACTCTACTCTTTCTCTCCACAAAAAAAACAATACACATTAAATAGTAACTGCCAATAGAAACTACTTATACATGTTCCCAGTAAGTGTGCAAAAAATTTCAGACTTCTCCCATATTTTTAATTTCCTTTTAAAGGAACATTAAAAATATCTGTGTTTTTTTCTTTTCCCTGAGCAAGTACCAGCTTTTCACACAAACTCTCCTACTGAAATGTAAAAGCTTATCACACATCTGTTACAAAGACTGCATTCATTAAAGTCAGCTATCAATCAGCCACAGTAAGACCTTGCTTAAAACATTCAATGTGATTTGCATAAAGCCCTGCTCACTGAATGTTAGTTGTAAATCATTCCTTTTGTTTCATGCTGGAGTACCTTATAAGGTATTATCAATGCCTAAAACTGTTTGCATGATAATATTTGGAATTAATCACTCTTAACTGTGTGCTACATACACCATGCACAAATCCTGCGTATTCAAGCCGCCATTTTTCTATACAGTTCCATAGTAATTCTTAGCAACTTAATAGTTCCGTTCTTGTCAAGATAAAAATATCTGGCTGAGGCTGCAAGCAGAAAAGCCAGAAGTCTGGCTGTTCTTTCTGGACTACAGGGTACAAACTTCGTTACGTTTACCGAAAATGATCTGCAGTTGAAAATGAAGTGTTTTACAGTCAGATTTTCAAACTGAGTTGACAAGGAACAGAACACTTCTCCCATTCTGCTGACTCTTTAAGACAGTCATGAGCTGACAACACTGTGCGATGACTTGCACATCCCGCTTTCACATTCACAGGATTTCATAAACCAAAAACAAGAGTTAAGTTCTAGGCCTCACGCCTCAGGAGAACCAGCTCAGAAATAGGAAACCTGATGGCTGTGACACAGGGGGACAACAAGGAGAGACCAAGAACATTAATTTTTAGCGACACATAATGTGGAAGGATCTGTTACATGATGCAGCATCTACTAGGTGAAGGTAAATACTCCTCCCTCTGAGCAGGCACCAACCAAACCCATTTGGAGAACACAAAACAAGCTAGGCAGACATACAGCACAACAGAAACCGGCAGGGCAATACTACTTTCAGGACCTGGTCTGATGGCTCTCCAGAGTAGAACAACGCACCACTTATACAAACCAACTCACTTCTGAAAAAACACAGAGGTTTTAGCACAGTTGTATATTTGCTCATTAGATGCCTGCTGAATTGCTGTTTCAGTTATGAGGTAAGATAGACAACACTGCATCAGATTACGTTCAGCTCATGCTTCCAAAGTTCAATCCCATTTACAATAAAATGAACTTTTTTAAAGGAGAAAGGAAAAGCATGGAATTTTCATAAATTCCACAAGAAGGTGGCTTCAAGCAAGCTCAGTGATCTGCAACCTTGGCTACATTTTCCAGTAAATTGTAAAATGAATTTGAAGCAAAGCAAGGTCAGTCATTTTTGAAGAAACCTGATTAATGTCGCATTACATCTTACATGGCAATTACAGCCTGCATTGTGCATGTTTCATTGGTCCACATAACAGCTGGAACACATCTACCAACTTACCCGACGCCCGCCTTGTGAATCGATTTATCACTGGAGCTGAAAGAAAACAGAACATTTCAGTTAGATTCTTTCTGTAATAATCTAACACACTTCACATATAACAATGTTATACTTTGAGTAAAAGTGTGGCAACTAAAAAAAAGTGATGAGCAATTATTTGTAAACCTTCAAAGAAATTCACGTTTACTTCATATACCCTTAAACTGTGAAGCAATTTTGCAAGAGATAGGGTAGCAAGTAGCAAATTTTCAAGGCTGTTTTCAGCTTTTTCAAAGCTCCTTCATGGAAGCACTTACTGTTCTTCATGACTGGTGAGAAATTTTTAAGTCTATATTCCCACTTTTTATTGAGCACATAGACATTGGCATCCTGCAAATAAGGATGGATTAAAAAGATGCAGAAACTACTTTTACAGAATTTACCTATAGGAAATCCAGCAATAAAGATCTCCCTACACATCAAAAAACTCCAAACAACTAATTTGCAATTCCTCCTGAAAGACAAACTTTGATTAACTTTTAAAAGCCTTCAGGTAATACAACATCGACGCCAGCTCTGATCTGTCCCCCAGGCCACGTCCTTCCCCAGCTCCTCAGAAAACTCAGTTTCACAACAAACATTGTCTAATAGTGCTATCTTGGAACACCTCCAAATACGTGCTGCAAACATTTGGAATCAGACTCCTCTCTCTTTTCCAGCTGGGAGAGATCACAAAATCCATCTCAGAGCACACAGGTTTGCGTTCTGCCTCTGTGTCATTTCCAGGCTTATCAGCTTCTACAAGAGCTACTAGAGATGCAATAGATAAAGGTTCATATATTTTGTCCTCCAAATACAGCCGTCAGACTGCTTATAATTAGTATAAAATACTGGTCTTGAACTCTACTTTCATGTGATAAACAGCACTGGAGTAGAGAGTGAGAAAAAATCTGAATGACCTAATTTCAAACATGGGCAACAGCTACATTAAAAATGTATGCTCTTACAGCGCTTATTAATATTCAACCTTAAAAATTACTCTCAAGGTTTACATGGAATTGAAAACTGGAAAATATTGAACTTTTACAGCTCACCCCTATTAATTTTACATGGATGTGATGCAGCCTTTCTTGAAAGTCTAAGACAATATTAGGGAGAAAAAAAAGGAGAGACAGTAACAGCTTGAGAGGCAAACTGACTTTTTATTCCTTTGGGCAGAAGAAACCAGAGCAAAGATACAAACTGAGCCACAGCTGCAGATGGTTTTGCAAGTATATATAGCAGTGATGGGTCCAAGCAGCAAGAAATGCACTGGGAAATCCAACTGCATCAGCTCGAAGTGCTCTAAAGGAGCAAGGAAACCTCTTGTGGATAAGCAATCACAAACCTCAAACAAATGTATACGTAAACAAGACGGTATACAAGATGCATACATAACCAGTAAGGTTATTTTTAACCTCAATATCTAATTCTGCCTTTCTTTTTATTAAAAAAAGCAAGATATTTAGACACATCATTAGCTGAGAAGGCACCAGATTTTATGCAACTACTGTTTTGCAATAGACAAGCCATCCGATTCCTCGAACTGCAAAAGGAACAAGGTTCGTTTTGTCTCTAGGGTTAGGTCCAGTTTAATTTCAGGACACCGGTCAGGCCCTCCACCATCAGGCTGCTGAGCCATTACCTCCAGTGTGCACATCAGCAGCAGTTCTCAACAGATGTGCACGTACAAAAATATATTGAAATCCGATGCATTTCTAACATGAAAACAAAATCGTGCTGTGCTCCCACTAAAAAGCTTTCCTGGAACTCAGGGATGGTATTTCGATTTGACTGTCAGTTCTACACATCATACAGACAAGAAGATTTAACTCCCCTACACAGCCACCTCAGCACATTTGACCAACACAATAAATAATACAACTCCCCAAAATTGACACCTAGCACCAAATCACATCCACTGGAGACTCCTCCTCTCTGAAACAAGTCACTAGGATGTGAACTATTCATTTCTCAGCTACTTCCAGTGGCATAAACATTTGAATTCACCAGGAGATTTAAAATTTCTTTTACAATAAATTTTAGAATTTATTTACTCTTAGGAGAAAAAAAAGAGAAAGGAGCAACAGAAAAGAATGGTGCCAGAATCTCAGAACCGTGGTAAGCAGCTATTTCTGAACATTCGGTGTTCAGAAAGCAAATGAGGATTTTGTGAGGGTCATCCAAATGGGAGGACTGGGAACAGCCCCCACGGTTGTTATTTAGCAAGCTCAACTCCTCTCTGTTGCTTCTGCTGCAAATTACAATCTACTTTTGATGCCCAGAAAGATGGGCACATTAGCTAATAAAAAGGTAGCAGAAATTCACAGCCTGGAGAAATTTAGCTGATGTTTTCACTACAAAGTAGCTGCATGATCAGACAGGTGGTTACAGTGGCTGGCAGGATAAACAGACCAAGGTGAGCAGAGGAGAGATTAACAAGCACTTTGTTGCAGCTGTAAAATAGTACCCTGTTATCTTTTCAGGTCATCAGGAGCCAGAAGCCTTGGCTGAGAAAGCAAAGGCCAGACCAGTAGCAGAGATGGTTGCTGTGGGTGCACAGGCTGCGTGGGGCCGCGCCAAGACTGCTGGCCATCCACCCCATGGATTGCAAAACCTCATTGTTGCAAAATGTAGGGATTTTTTCCAATATAGGGTAAACTAGCATGTGAATAAATTTAGAACACAGCCAGTGACATCTGATCTTTAAACTGATGAAGAGGGAGAATGCTGTACCATGACCAAGGGATGCATTTCTAAGCACGGAAGGTCTTGTTCAAATGCACGGCATTGCTCCAACATCAGATGCCACTGTTCATATTCCAGTTTGTCTTAACCACAATCCATTACAAACTTTCAAATAGGAAAATGAGAAAAGCCAAAATTAATAACAATAATAATAATAATTCAAAGATCTATATCCAGATGAAAATATTATTTGAAATTGTCTAAGTTATCAATCCTCATGTGACACACATCTAAGATGTTATCTGCTGGTAACTGGAATCCATGTTTGCCAATCCTCATTCAGATGGCTGTACAAAAAGCACAACTTATAAAGTATTTTGGCAATAGAAATCAAGTAAACAGAAATAATTGATAAATGATCAAAAGATGTTGAAGAGTCTTAATATATTTACTTAGAATATACAGTATTCAAAACATTAACTTGCACAAAGACTGTAATAAAAGTATTTCCATCACTCAATAACTGTTTAATCACTGCCTTTTCCCCACTGTGCATTTCACCATTCATATTACCTCTTAAGAGCATTAAGCATTCATCACAGCAGCACTGTGAAACAGACAACAAAAGCATTTCTATTTTGCAGGTAGAGAATGTAGGAACAGGGTTGCTGGGGCTGTACACAGAGCAGCAAGAGTACGACGCCCATGCTGAGACCCCCTAACTGGGCACCCTGCCTACAGCTAACTTGTCCTAATAGTGCTGAGTGCCCCTTTTTGCAGACTCACAATTTCAGTGCTCAAAGCAGAGTTTGCTCCAGAAACCGCCAGAGATTTTTGTGTCATTAATGTCACCTGGAATAAGCAGCTGAACACATTGCAGACATCAGACACCAGCCTCACAGCCTCCCTAGGAAGTCAGGGAGTGTCTGCCTGGGATTTAACAAGGGGATATGCTTGAGCACTGACACCTGCACGCCAGCTGACAGACAAGCATGGGTTGGCCCCAAGCAAGTGCCAGTCCAGGCTCTTCTGTACAAAGCAAAAACTGCTCTGAGTGGTAAGGGCTGACAGGAGATAAGACGTATTCCTGTTCTGTGAATAAAGTCGGCCTGTTGGGCTATGGCCTGCCAAATCTGAGGGCTTTAAGAAATGTAAAGTGTGAGGTTTTCTTTTTCTTTAAAAAAAAAAAAAAAA
>JACDJE010000025.1:1666463-1691401 GCA_016647715.1 Pavo muticus | reverse complement strand
ATTATATGGCATTGGGTTTGGAGGCTGGAAGTAGAGAGTGTTCAATGGCAAGAGAGCCTTAGGCTTGTGCTTTGACAAAGGACATTTTACCCCAATAACTGAAAAGCATACCACAGCAGTCAAGGCACCATGATCCTATGAAACATATGGAACTGACAGAACATTTAAGAAGCAAAACATCAGGCAGTTGTACATTGTAAACAACTTGCATAAATTAGCAAAGATATTTCATTTTCTCCTTTCTTTGACTCCATGGCATTTAAAAGAAGCAGTGGATAAATATTTGGCAGACAAACTTGGAAGTTAAAAGTCAAGCCGGTTGCATTATGGTGTTCTACAAGAAAACGTGCTAAGAAAAACATTCTGCAAGTATTATTATTCAATTTTGAATGACCTAATAGGTAAAACATACCTATTCATCTCTTATCCTCCAGAAAAAAAACATTTATAGCATTAAATTCACACCACAAGAAATCAAAGATGGAATGGTTTTAGAGATTTGGCCAGCAGATATTAGTCAAGTATTATAATTCATACTCTACTACCTACAGTAGAGGTAGCTTATCTCCATAATATGAAGAGAAATGTTAACAAACAAAATAGTGTGGAAACCAAAGTCGAGTTTATAATAGAAGCAGGCACTGAAAAATTTCAAACAAGAAAAATCAGATTAAATGATGACCATCTAGTGCATTTGGCACTAACGTATATGGCTTAGTGATGGAATTGGTGGTGTTAGGTTGGTGGTTGGAATGTACAACTATTAGGGTCTTTTAAAACCAAAACAATTCTATGATTCTATGAGCAGAAGTCTGCTCCAAAAATCAATTTAAAACACTCCCTATTATTTCAGTAATATGCATACCCTTTAAAAGAAATAGCAATTATTTCTTTCAAAATCATGTGCTATAAGGAGCCTGATAAATTCACTAGAAGGTCGTCAGATTTTCTAATCATATTTAGATTCTGATGTGTTACTGGGGTTGCTGAGATTATCAGTAGTGAAAGTGAACTCAGAAGCAGGCTGCTCTTTGCCTTCCCTTACAGGCAGGGCATGACAAAACAGGAAACACATATGAGCTACGTGTTGCCAGACAGAGGAGGAATTTGTTGCCTGTCCGGTGTTAACTGGATGCAAGAGAGGAACTACTGATCTGAAAAACCTACTTATAACAAGAAATTAAAATCCAACACAGAAAGATCTGTGGTTTGTATACGCTAGTTTAACAGCGGTCACTGCAGTCTGAGAGCATCTATTAAGAAATCTTAGTACATTTATTCAATAATCATCGACATATGCAAACTACTGCTTGCAGATAAATAACAGCCATATTTATTATTATTAATATGAACAGTTGGCATCATTTCTTTATTTATTTTTGTACAAAGACTGTTTTGTGTGGAAAACCTGTCTTCTCTGGAATTTATTCTCCACAGCTTAATTACATAACAAGAAGATATCCTCTTTGTCCATAACGCATTTGCTTTATCAAGAAAGATTAAATTTTACATCAATGAATTCCAAGGATGAGAGTGTCAAACACTGTTCTGCCTAAAATAAGAGGAAAACAAATTAGCTTTTTAGATAGACCCTTCTCCAGGCTCCACCCCTTGAGCAGAACACAAGACGACACCGACCTCAGGACATCAGAAGGCAGAGTGAGTGTGGGCTCAGCTGCTGTTCCCACAGCCAAGGCTGGACAGGGGACTGCTCCCAGACAGCAGTATGGGCGAGGGCACGCTGCTGGCTGCAGGAAGGGCTGTGCATATGGACACAAGCAATTTTGTGGCACTTTCCCTCGCTCCACCTTATTTACTAGTTACACAAAATCAGTTTGAAGGGATCAGTGCATCAGTCCAACAGTTCCATACCTCAGTGGGACATCTGAGCACTTCATCACAACGACTGGACAGTAAAATATTAATTTGATTCATAATTCAACTACAACCCCTGGTTTATATTCCATGTATCTGAAACAAGAACAGCTCAAATAGTAGAAAAGTTTATGGCTATTCATTCTACCGATACAAAACTATATGTAGACTATCTTCCAAAGAGGATACTAAAACAGAAGGAAAAATTACAGTTTCCCATAGAGGTGTGTAATGCAGTAATTTGTGAATTCAGAAATTATTATTTATGCATCTGTATTCTAAAGAGGTTGCTATCATTATACCAAATTGCACAATTTTAAATTAATTACTCTGTACAGTTTAATCAGTCTATAAAATGCAATCTAGAAATACATGCTTCCAAACACATTTAAACAATCGCACTAAATATAAAAGAAATCTCATGAAATCAACTAAATCATTCCTATGCAGTGCTGCAGTACGAATTACATCCCTATCGCTGCAGAAAAATCTTCATTGTTTCTTAAATCCTTAATACTTCTTAATACCTAAGCATTTAGTTAGAAAGCTTTTCCCAAGGTCCAGCATAAACATTTGTGTGTGCAAAAATTAAGGCAATTATTATTTATTTCCTTCCCTCCCTGCCACCTTGAGACAATGATGGCTCCTCTCTATGGCAGAGTGATTTATGATCTGTGCAATAGGCTTTCTTCTACCACCATCTCTCCCTTCCTTGTCTTTTTTCCTCCATTCCCTCATCAGTCCATTCATGCTGTGCCTTATATCATGCACCTAATACATCTCTTCTGTTTCTATCCACCTCTGAAGTGTAATAGCAAACCAGTCTAAGCACAACCACACCTAAAAATCTGTCATGAAATTAACTTGCAACTATGAGCCTATTTCCAAAGTTGCGCTACAATGGGTCCTGAAAACTTTGTATTCATACTCTACTGATCATCTATACAAGGAAACACCTGGATACAACCTGCTAGAATCCACATTCCAGCATTCGCTGGTTTAATAAAAGAAATCAACAACAACAAAAAAACATGCCTACCATTAAACAAATGCTTAAAGAGAACCACTTAAAAAGCTCTAGATGTGGTACACAAATAATGTAAGTTTTGGTTCCATAGAATCATAGAATGGCTTGGGTTGGAAATGACCTTAGAGATGGTCTAGTTCCAGCATCTTCCACTAGACCAGGTTGCTTTTCTTTTGAAAAAGAATACCACTTTTGAACTATATGCTGTAGTATGGAAGAGTAACGGCATTGATGCAATGACTCACAGAGGATAAAGTTTCACAGAGAGAATCTTTCATTAGAGGAGCTGAAATAACTGAATCAAGAGGAAGACAGATGACCTTCTGAGCATGAAAGCTAATAAGGCACATAAGAGACACTAAAAAATGAAGGTGGATCACTTGCTTATGGACTGGGTGGGAAACAGCAGTCTCCAACTTCCCACAGACCTCAGTTCATCTTGAGACAGGCCACCGAAATAAGTTCTTCATTCTCAAGAGTAACACCTGTGCTTTCAGCAGGCAGCTGGACCAGGCTGAAGGGACCACACTCCCTTGCCTTAATGGCTAGAAGGTGCCCACAGCTCAGTGCACCCTGACCACACTGTTCATACAGCAGCCTGAGTGCAATCCCACTACAACTCCCACTGGTTCTTGTAGTATCTGATAGCAGAAGCTGCTCTTGGGAGAACTCTGTGGCTCATTTCTCCCTGATGCTGGCCACGGGACAGCACACAGGACAATGTCTGTAAAAGCAGACAGAATACATGAGCAGCAAGTTTCACACCAGCATACATTAAAAAATTCAGTATAGATACACCACATGGCAAAGAAACATAACCATCTGATCTAGAAACTGCTGTGTGCATACAGTTACTGCTACTATTCTCTATATGAGCTGTGATGCAAAACGCTTCAGGAAAAGAAAATGGGAATCTCATGCAAGGCATTCAGCTCCTGATGCAGGCAAGGCTATCAACATACATTCTGACCTGAAAATAAATGTTCCAATTCCCTACCTACAAACTCAGAATACTCCTCACTCTTTAATGTTGATAGGTGATTGAGGCAGCTGCTATTTACAGAAAATACTGGAAGAGGGACAGTTGCATAGGAAAATTGTGAAATTTTTGCTGGTTGCCTTGGGAAGGAGCAGGAAGTGACCAAAGAGTACGTCCACTGACATCATGATGCACAGCACCTGCCTGCAGCCATGTAGAGCTGCGTCTGCCTGAGCACACCACAGCTGCAGCCCATGGAAATCTGCAGTCTGTCAACCCCTTATCAGGTGTCACAGACTTTGGTAAGACTCACTGCTTCTGTAGCCTGCAGCAACCAGCATTGAGGTGGTACCATAAGCTTGGGTGCTTCTCTAGTGTGCTCTATCAGGCAGTGAAAATGCATCCCAACACTACTCTGATTTTTCCTTGCTGTTATGCTGGAAGCCTTAGGGCTTAACAAGGTTTCAGCAATAAATATTACTGCATGACAGCTCAGTAAGTCCTGTTTAAGAAACCCAACAACTGAGCATTTTAAATTATGTACTGACTATAAGAATGCAATGAACAAAAAGACAGCCCCTGTATCTCCTTGAAGAACTATACTGGAATTCCTGGTCTATCAATAAAGTTCTTAATTCTTCTTCCATCACTATGATGTTCCAATCCCAAAGGTGTTCAAGACCAGACTGGATGGGGCCCTGAGCAACCTGTTCTGGTGGGTGGGAACCCTGCCCACATCAGGTTGGAACTGTGTGGGCTTTAAGGTTTATTCTAACCCAAGCCACTCTGTGATTCTATGATTCTATGATTCTATAACTCTATGATTCTGTAACTTTACATGCTTCCATAACAATACTTTCTTCTATGTGAGCATTTAAAAGGGGATTTACAGTTACTTCATTCCTCACCATCATTTTTGGTACAGCTCCAACTTTTGTGACACTGTATAAAAGAGAAAATAGTTTCATTTCTTCTTTCTCTTAGCCTTCTTTCCCTGAAATTTTTAACACAGGACAGTGGTTGCCCATCTCTTTAACAAACTTTCAATATCACAGAATCATGAATCATAGGCATTGGAAAGGATCATCTAGTCCAACCCCCTGCTAATGCAGGTTCGCTAGAGTAGGTTGCACAGGAAAGTGTCCAGGTGGGTTTTGATTATCTCCAGATAAGGACACTCCACAACCACTCTGGGCAGCCTGTTCCAGTGCTCTGTTGCCTCTCAAAGTAAAGAGGTTTCTTTCTCATGTTCAGATGGAACTTTCTGTGTTCCATTTGTGCCCATTATCCTCTGTCCTGTCTCTGGGCACCAATGAAATAAGCCTGGCCCCATCCTCCTGACACCTGCTCCTTATGTATTTATAAGCACTGATAAGATCCCCCCTCTGTCTTCTCTTCTCCAAGGTGAATTGCCCCAGGTCTCTCAGCTCTTCCTCATACGGGGGATGCTCCAGGCACCCAATCACCTCTGTGGCTCTCGACTAGACTCTCTCTAGCATTTCCCTGTCTTTCTTGAGCTGAGGAGCCCAGAACTGGACACAGTTCTTCAGATGTGGCCTCAGAAGGGCAGAGTAGATGGGGAGGATCACCTCCCTCGACCTGCTGGCCATGCTCTTTTTAATGCGCTCCAGGAAACCACTGGCCTTCTTGGCCACAAGGCCACACTGCTGGCTCATGGCCAACCTGCTGTCCAGCAGAACATCCAGGTGCTTCTCTGTAGAGCTCCTCTCTAGGAGGTCAGCCCCTAAACTGTACTGATACATACGGTTATTCCTCCCCTGTAATTTACTCCGATTGAAATTACAAATGTGATATCTGTTTTCTAAATCCAAAGCCTCAGCTTCTTTCCTAGGGGCATACTACATTCTTGGCTAAGAGCATCAATTTGCTCTTCCTAAATGCTAGTTTATATTTTCAATTGAATTTAGTATCACCTATGTTCTTTCAAACTTATAATCGCAGAATGCAATTAAGCATTCCTTCACTAACAGGACTCACATCATCTAAATTCAGTATAATTTCTCCGTGTTCCCTTAGTAGGTTGTCACATGTTCTGTAGAAATTATTCAGCTGAAATCTAGCACCAGTATATGTAAATGCTGCTGTGGGCATGACTAATTCACCGTCCGCAGATCTGTTCAGAATAATGAAGCCCAAAACTTTTATCTTGTCACTTTCTTCCCAATGGTACCTTATACGAACATAAAGAAAGAGATGAAGGATAGACAAATTGTTCTGGCAAACTCACTCCCAGATTTTTCCTTTTCTGAGGGCTGTGCTAAACCTCCCTCCTCCCATCTGAACGAGTGTTAAAATGCAGACATCTATCATACGACGTGCAGAGGCGTGAGTCCTGTGCATCAACCGCAACTGCTGAGCAGGAGAACACCCATCTCTGCAGGCGCGTGATGAGGATGCTGTCAACTCATGAACAACCAGCAGGCAGGACTGCCTTTTGGTCATGCAGCAGGGAAAACTATGTGATGGGGACCTGTGTGTAACAAAGTGTGTGTACGTGCGTATGACCTCCAATGTGGCGAGTGTCCTATTTGTAACTGATGGCTGTGCAGACTAATGGCTGGGAGATCCAACAGGTGACCTGGCAACAAAGACACTGTCACATTATAAATAACGGTGCTATGAGCTGCAAATAACTTGTTTGTGAGGTATTTCCTCACACCTGTGTGTGTGCATGTGTGTATCTGTAGCTGTTCAATAAGAACAGCTGGTTTGAGGAGCTTAGGAATTTATCAGTGTGCTTTCATTAAATTAATTTCTTACTTAGGAATATTCAAAACCAACTGAAAGAGTTCCATGAGCTTCCTTTAGAGCATTTTCTACTTGCTGAGGTTAAGAGAAGATATTTCTAATCTGCGGAAATTCTTGCTGGAAAACATTTACATAATTACCAGGCCTGAGCAGGAACAAACTAAAATGACTCGCTGTACCACTTCAAATTACCTACTGCCAGACACTTACAGCTCTATTATCACAGCTTTTGGACGTATCAAACAACTAAGAACTAAGAGCATGTGGCATCTCCTCCTTTCTTTTCAAACACCGATGTTTTGTAAAGCTGAAGTTGTATAGTCGAATAAAATGAGTTTTGATTCCTAGAGAAACTTGTGTGTTGTAAGAGTACCTGGTAAAAAAATTAAAAAAAAAAAAAAAGAGGCCACTAAGCACAGCTAGAAATTACCACAGTACAAAAATGATTTGCCTTCCATACCAAAGTGTGAGCACTTGCTAAATGAATTAAACACATCAATTTTTAAAAGATATAGGAAGTAAAAAAACTGCTTCCCTCTTTCTCAGCCCTCCATCTTCAGTTAGTCAGCCATGTACCTAAAAGTGACAATTCTTAGGAGCGCATGGAAAAGCAAAAACGTTTCCCAGATTCAGCTATCACAAATGAAAAATAAAGGAAGAAACGTTTCTAGGCAAACCTAGAAAGTTATGCATTACACAGAGGTCTCCTCTGCTGTCACGCGAGATTCTCTTTCTGTCCTTCTCCACACCTTGAACCTGGAGGTCCCTGCTGACATCCTTGGAGAAAGAGCCTGAAAGATTTTACCTTCTCTGCTCCCTTCTGGTTTTTTTTTTTAATTTTTCCTTGATAGTGACATCTGCTTGATTGTAAACTTATTCCAATTGTATCTGGGACAGTTTCTCCCTATAGGTTTGTTGTCAATGTACTCCGCCTGTTGACCATATTAAAGTTATTCTGGTTTAGAGTTTGTGGAGGCGAAGCTCAATAAGATCGCTTTTCCTTCCTGGTTGGTTGAGAGAACAATATTTAAAACACCATTTATTTCTTTTCCACCAGACTAAAATGGGATTCTTAAATTAGCAATGAGGAGGTTCTCTCTGTTGCTGATGCTCCACAGGTGCTCTTGAGCCTATTTACAGTTCTTCCTAGCTCAGGAAGGCCGACTCAGAGCAGCCTCATTTAGGTTCTCCTCGGTCTTTCAGAGTCTAAAAGCAGATATGTAACTGAACTAACTTTATAGAGCTTTTTTTTTTTTTTTTAAATTAAGATGATATTATACATTTGTAGAATTATACCAGCAAATGGGAACGAATGGCCTCAGTAAATGGTACATGCTAAACATAAACTCAGTCGGTAGCAAATCTGTGCTGGTTTTCCTGCATTATTCTAAACTCCTGGCAATACTTAATGAGATAATTTGTTTATCTATCTGTCAAGATGCTGAAAAGCATAAACCCAATGCTTCTGCTAACATACAGAACATCAGCTTCCCAACCCTTGGTATCTCATATTTAGATGGATGGATGAAAATCAATGTAATTCATAGAAAAAGTATCTGCATTTAGGCATGCACCTCTGGGCCACCTCTGCTTGTTCATGAACTTCTACAGCATTTTTCACCTAAGGAACGTACTCGCAGCTCTCCCTTCCACTTCATACTGCCTCTACTAACTCCCATCTCCTTTCTTCCCATCCAAGCCTCCTGATCACTTCAACATTCTTCTCCCTTTAATTTAGTTCCACCACATTTTAAAAGAAAAATGAATGAACTTGCAGCTGTCTCACTGTTCATTCTTGCTTTAGATGTACTGTTAACCTCTGCTCCTTGTTAAACTCATGTAGTTAACACTGTGATATCAATTCTTCTTTGTGCATAGCTAGAACAACAGGGTATTTTATTAACCAGCCTGTAAGTAGCTACCTCATCAGCACTATGGTATACATATGTGTATTTTATGTATAGAACACACACTGCATTTATGCAAACCCATGCAAAACACAGAGAAGACACATAATTAAGTAGCTCAAATTTTAAGAATTGAAATCCAAGAAAACGAATTGATCCTAGCTTACTTATTCCTTTATCCTCTGGTACATAACACACAGCATGTTAACAGGAACAGCTGTTAAATAATAAATGCCTTACTATGTTGTTTTCAGCAGGTGCTTCAGCAATTAATTTCTGGCTGCTTAATTTCTGGCTCAGTTATGAAAAATAACTGCATCTTATACCACCAAATATAATACTCACAATTATCCAAAGAATAACAGAACTGTCAAAGCCAAGAGAGCCACTGCAGAGGATTACAGCTCTTTGTGAAGAAATCCATGTCACGTGGTTTCTCCCCTATCACTGAGGGAGCCCACAAAGCAGCTTTGAGCAGAGCTGCAGGGGCATCTTTGCTAAGGGTATTTATGATGTTTATCCTCACCTGGTGTCAGTGCAGCCAGCACCATCAGTGGCAGCCCCATTCTTTTCTCCATCCCATCACTGGTTAAACACAGCCACCAATGCCACTGTTTTGGACGTAGTTGTTTGGGAACTCCTGCATGGGTCAGTGGAAATCCAATGGAAATCAACACGCTGAGAACCCCTGCATTTCCATTTTTATTTAATCAATATGCCCTTGGGCAGCACAACTCCTGGATCTGCGCAGAAGGAGGAACAGCCTATGGACAGAGGTGTGACACAGGCAGGGAGCCTAAAATCACCCTCTCAGAATCAAACTGCAATATTACTACATCAGGTGCCACACAGCATCCCATGCTACAGCACTGAACACTCACCATTAGCCTGCAGTAATGTTCATCAGAAGCACATCTTCGAAAACGCCCCAGAAACAACAAGCTCACACATTTCAAATTTTAACACAGTCCCCAGCTAAATAGTCTAAAATTAAGAGAAATCCATATCTGAGGAAAAACCCTACTTTGCCTTTGGTCAGCCTCTCATCTCCCAACCATGAGAATCAACTTAGATTACAGAATGCTACTAAGCATTAAAAGACAGCTCCTATCTGGGTTTTCTACTTGCTAAGCAGTCTTGACTACTTTAATGTATCCAATCATCCAGTATAAAAAGGTAACCATCTAAAAAATGATTGCAAATGTTCCTATAAAATATTTGTACCATTAGCATAGTTTGTTTTAAATTTTACCTTTTATGTATGAAGCTTCTTAAATACACTGTACGCCTCTGATATTTAATATTCAAGAAGTAGGAACTATCACCTTTCATGGACTTTCTTGCAAAATAATTACTTTCACAATTAAAGCTGCCAGAAACTGAACAAAATAGTGCATATAGTGGACTCCAATATTACCTTGTTGCAGCTTGAAGCTGACTCACATGATTTACATCTGGACCACATCATACAGTTCATCCCACTGTTCTGAATAAGGTAACTCTACTCTTTCTCTCCACAAAAAAAACAATACACATTAAATAGTAACTGCCAATAGAAACTACTTATACATGTTCCCAGTAAGTGTGCAAAAAATTTCAGACTTCTCCCATATTTTTAATTTCCTTTTAAAGGAACATTAAAAATATCTGTGTTTTTTTCTTTTCCCTGAGCAAGTACCAGCTTTTCACACAAACTCTCCTACTGAAATGTAAAAGCTTATCACACATCTGTTACAAAGACTGCATTCATTAAAGTCAGCTATCAANAAAAAAAAAAAAAAAAAAAAAGTGATTCTACAGCTCTATAAACTATTTGTCCTGGAACGCAGAACACAAGTTAAACAATGTCAGTTCCTAGCCAGAAATAAATATAAAGTAGAGTTTCCGGCATGAATGCGTAAATCTTCTTGGCTCTGCATTTACATTTTCAAAACAGTGCTTGTGTTTACATTCTGACCTTTGTATCTTTTCCAAATTCAAACAAAACAAAATCACAAAGAAATACTTTTATTCGGCAATAACCAGACTCGTCTTCTTCTCTGAGCAAAGGTTACAGTAACATCTAAGAGCTATAAGCGTAATAGCAATCAAGTTTCTACTCTATTTGGGAAGAAAGACTGCCCTCCCACAAAAACAGACATGTCCATTCTAATTAGTTTCAGCACAAACCATTTAAACACTAGAAACAAGCAAATGTCATTTCATTCTGCAAATAACAGACCAATTGTTACAATAAAACAATTAATAAGGGCTACTGCAGAAACTGCTGTTATTAATCAGTGTCAGTAATGACTACCCAATTTCAAGGAAACTACTTCCTGCTTGACTTCTTCAGCCTTGGTTCACAGAGAAGTTTATACTACGATGCTATCCATTTGTTTGTTCCTGTTATCTTCTGAACTAGCTGGTCAAATTCAATTAAATTTAACACCGAGGAAAGTACCAAAGAAAAGAACATCCTGCCAATTTGTGAATGCTAACAGTTGCCACCAAAATGCTACACATCCTGAAAGAAAGACCACAAACTCAGTACTGGTCAGCCTCGTTTGGCACGTCAGCCAGCTAATCAGTACCAGACATCTCTGAACGGCAGCACGGGATGGCTCTGAGCCAGGTATTAAGGTGCTGTCCTGAACTGCACACTGTAAGTTACCTCTAGTCATGTGTTTCCTAAATAACCTAAATGTTGCAGGTGTATGTACACATGGATGTAATACACTAGCTTGCTCTTTACACGTTGATTTAACAATAGTTACGTGCCAGTTTGTATGGTTAGTGTTCTGTAGCCACACTTACTATTTCTGAACAAGCAGCTGTGTATCGCCTTCAGCAAATAAAACATCCAAATTTTAAAAATAAAAGTTCCAAAGAGTAGTTTGCAATAAACGCTGAGGTTGAGATATCAGATGGCAAAGTATTGATTTCCACTACACCCACAAATGGTAATTCCTTTCTTAGAAGTAAAATATCTTAGAAAGCACAGAAAAATCCAGGCAGCTGAGAAGCAAATGAAACCAATCCTGTTTCCCAGCCGCCGAATTCCCCACTCTAGCAGCAGGGCTGGGTGCTCGTGGGCCTCCAGCACCCCCCAGGTGGACAGCTCCAGCTCCCCATCCAAGGGGAACACAGGGCCTCCCCAAAAAGAGCCCTGGCGCTGTCACCTCCCAGCTGAAGGGAGAGCGAATAGCCCACTGCATTAGGGAGAAGCTCCATCAGACTCCTTAGCCCACAGGACTGAAAGACGTTTCTCCCTGTAATTCATTTGTATGCACTGTTTTGATTTTGTCGGGGATTCACACTCTACAGTAGTACAGCTCTCCCAGAATCAGAAGCAAAAACATTTTTCTAACATAAGAAGTATGTTCCAGTAAGCACCCAATGAGGCACACCAAGTACAATGAGCTGCATAGAAGATATTCTAACTTGCCTCTTAGGAAAGGCCTGTACAATGACCTTAGCTCAACTTACTCCTAGATTGTCCTCTGGTGACACATCTATAATGACAGCAAGCATCAAAACTGCAAATCTCACCCCGCTTCGGACTGAGAAACATGATCACACACACTTCTGTGATTTATCTTCCATTACTGTCAAGGAAAACTGCAAATAAGCCTTTATTTCAAAACAAGGAGTACTGATGCTAGCCACTAATTCAGTTTCAGTTTAAAAAGCAGGTCAAGTAATCTTATTTTCCATACTGCAAAAAGCAAAAGAAGGAAAACAATACTTGATATACTCTAACGGCAAGAAAAAGTGAGAAACAGGAGTGTTATTGTATTTTACTATCTCTTACTAGAGCTCGTTTCTTTTTCCCCCTCCTCCCATTTAGTGCACCAGAAGGTCCCTTTAGCAAAAAAAAAAAAAAAAAAAAAAGATGGCTGAGACAGATGAATTAGGTCGCAGTCCACTGTTTTATTCTCATGCTTCCCATAACCTCATCAGAAAAAGAAAAAAATCTATGGTGGAAATCTATGGCATCTAATTTTGGCATTAGCATGAATGTAAGTCTTTCTAGCAGTAGTTCACTTCCCTCTAGAGGCTGTGACACAGACCAAAAACTACCCAAGAACGCAGTCACAGAAGAAGACAAACTAGTACTACCTGCTTGCAGGGAAAATATTCCTTTATCTCAGAAGCTCAAACTGTTCATTGACTGAGATTTCCCAAGATCCTGAGACTTCCCAGTCTCTGTGTACACCCCAAAGGCTGCACTTCTGGCAAAAGCGATGATTTGAGCAATGGAGCCAGAGAAAGCATGAAATTGTTTTCTTTCAGTTCTTAACTTTTTGAAACCATAACCTGAAATAATCACAGATAGATCAGGTTCTTATGCCAATATACTCCACACAGACAACAGAATAGCGCCCACTTAAAACAGCAGCTCCATTTTGTGTTATAAGAAAGCAAAAACAGAAGAACAAATTACTTCACTTTGTAAGATGGATAATGGAAATGAATCTGTCTACTCCCACCTTAGCTGCCAGCAGTAGCTCATTCCAGTAGAAGGACTAAATTGACAGATTAGTAAGGGAGAGATGCAGATAAATACTGAAGATAAATTTCCCTGAGAACTAAAGTTCGTAGTATACGAGAATAAACAGCCATCTATCTACTTTCGGTACCATTTTTTAATCCATACACTAGCTATTCAATAATATTTCCTGTAGATTGAAGCAACAGGAAGGTAAAAGACATAAGTCTATATTTAAATTACCTCACAAATGCTTAAATAACATAGTGGTAAAGGCTGGATGAGTGTTTCTGATGCTTTGAATACCTACTAAAAACCAATAGAGACAAATAGATCATCAGCTTAACAATGGCTTTCAGGGAAAGATGCCCAAATGCAACTCAGAGCTCAAAGGTATTGAATGAAATGGCTGTAAACAGAAAGTGGTCTGCATTAAAAAGAGAGAAGGGGGTGGGGAAAGAAGAAAAAAAATCCAGAACCAAAGAGAAAATGATCTCTAGCCCTAAATAGTTCTAAAGAGACACATGAAGAAGCAGATCTGTAAAGCTATCTAGATCCTAATCCCTCAACTTCAACAGAAACTAGGAACAGAAAAANTAAAACTAAAAGAGGGGAGATTTAGATTAGATCTTAGAAGGAAAATCCTATACTCAGAGGGCAGTAATGCACTGGCACAGCTGCCCATAGAGCTGTGGGTGCCCCATCCCTGGAGGTGCTCAGGGCCCTGGACAGCCTGAGATGGTGGGGGGCAGCCAGCCCACGGCAGGGGTTGGGGCTGGGTGGGCTTTGAGGTCCCTTCCAACCCAAACCATTCTGTGATTCTATGAAATTGGAGAAAATATGTAACAAATCCATATAATATAGGTCAATATATTCACTAAGAAATGCATCAGAGCTGGAACAACTCTAAAGAGCTGCTCTCCCTCCTCTCTTCAGACTCTGCCTGGTACATGCAGTGACAGCACAGGGAAATGCCTCAGACAAAGGAGTGAGTTGCTGGGTCACGGGAGAATGATTCTCATCTCCTCTTGGTGAAGGGCCATGATGACTGTGACAGCAATGAGGAGCAGGGATAAGTCCAGGGAATACACAAGCAGTATTCAGAAGATGAGCAGCCCTCAGTAGGAAGATACAGCACAGTTTCCTAAATAAATGCAACTCAACAGAAAGAGCAATATTTTAACAATTAAACATTGGCAATATATTCTATTATTTCCCTCAAATAAATACTTCTAAATAATGATTATTATTTTTTAACTAGTAAAAAAAAATTCAAGACCAGCACATCAGTTGGGCCCTTACTCAAGGCAGAATGGAGAACCCCAGCCACACAAGCACACAGTGTAAGCAGCCCTCTGCCAAATAACCTGAAAGGTGAGGAAACAGCACTGCCGTCTCACTTTCTCAGAACCAAACCTCAGCACGTAAGGAGAATTGTAAGTCCACTCCAAAACACTGAACTTCATTTGGAATGAAAACCCACAGCTCCTCAAAGTGTAAGATGTGTATGTGGAGTGACCCGCCTCTGTATGGAGATGGGAGCTCTGCACAAGCACATGTCCTACAGCGCTGCTGCATAACAAGAGGCAGCATATGCATTCATGGGCATCCATATACATAGGCACGCCGCAGGCAGTAAGGCACGAGATGTTAAATGAATGCTCTCAGAGAGTCCTATAGGTAGGGGCTGAGAAGCCAAGATGAGAATGAAACAGTGCTATGGGATTGGTATTTATGTGCTACTGGGAGTAAAACAGAGAAAATAATTTGGGGTGTTCTTGGTAGGGGATGTTGGTAGGGGAAAATAGTTATGTCTGTTGGGATACCCCAAGATAACTACCCTCCCTTCTTTTTTTTTTTTTTTTTAATGGCATCTATAAATTTGAAACCCCCTTGCACCACAACATAGCACTGACATAATTATTCCTCTCTGAAGACATCAACACATCTGTAAAAACAAATACATATACACAAATATCTAGAAACCAGAACAGAGATCGTACCTCTGTTTTTATAATGCACAACCTGACACAAGGTCGTAGTCCTCAAATGCAGTTACTCAAAGCTGAATTTTGCAACGTTCATTCTCTCTGCAGACGATTTAACCTCTTGCCATTTTTCAGTCTGGAAAATTATTTCTATTTCACTGTAGAACAGCTTCTCAAGAAACTGGGGAAAGCATTATAGTCAAAATAAGTTGAAAACTAGAATAAAAAATTCCCTTGTACTCCTTGTGATACAGCTCTGGAGCTCCTATTTCCAGAATGAAGCATTAGAGCAGTAGCACTGACCCTTTCCAAGCCCAGTGCCATCCACTTCCAAGGGCTGTGCAGGATCCTGTGGTTAGGATAGCCTTTGAAGGAAAGCAACTATTTTTATTCTTACAAATTCTTACAAAAACATAACCTATAGTAAGTAAATAAACAGGCAGAAACAGCACGGAAGAGAGCTGCTCTCCACTGCACACTTCAGTCTGCATACACGCCAGGTCTCCCAGGCAATAAACACAACTTGCTCGATCAAACTGAGACCAAAACACAAACTCTCTCACCTCACCTCTTCCTGGTGACTGCACAGCACCAAGCCACAAATCAGTTCTTCAAATCCAGAAGCCTAACTTGAGGACTATTATCAAATAAAGGCTCATTAAAGTCTTTGACAAATTGATTATTGCAGTGTCACTGCACAAAAACATGAATTAAAAGTACAGATAAATACCTCGGTCTTTACATTGCTGAACATGAAAACTTATTCTGTATATCTATTTAAAATGTACCACTGCAGTACCAGGAAAACAGCAACATTTTAAATGGTCCCTGAAAACATTCAATAAACAGAGATTCTAATACACTGTTTCAGTGTTTTTACATTACTCCCAGGTTATAATTAGCATTAATTTAAAAAACATTTGTTTCTGAAGTGTTGCTACAGAGCAGCACACTGTCACGGCCGTTTTGTCATGGACATACAGCCATTCACCTCATCACACGGCGGCAAAGTATTTAACCTGCAGTAACACAAACATCGAGTGAGAGGCAAAGAAACCTTTCTCACTTTATCCATTAAGAGATTTCAGCTATTACGAATAATTGACGCTGTATGTAATTACTAACACCAAAAACAAAAAGATGAAATGCCTGTCTGATGTGTTAGAGCCATGGCCCAATGTTGTGAAACAGGCCATCACAGCCCATTAGTGGGGATGAAATTCTGCTTGGAGAGCATAGGTACTTTCTCCACCAAAGTATCTCTTCTGAGATTTGGGAAAAAAAGACAAGAAAAAAAAAGAGAGAATATGTTGCTGTATTGAGTACTTCTTATCTGAAATGTGAATTCTGTTACACACACCTACATGCTACAGAAGCATGTCTTCCCTTACAAATTCATCCTCATCATTATTGCTAGTAACCAGTAAACTCAGACACTACCTCATTAAAATCAATCAGTCATCTACACAGGGAAATGAAATAAAATTAAAAATAAATCATGGTAACATTTCTAGCCCTTAGTTATGCCAAAGGCTGCAACAAGTTCATTTGCAACAGAAACTGCCCAGACTCAGACTGAAAACCCAAAACTGCAAGGAAGCTCTGGCGTGGAGTCCTGGCTGCCATCACTCCCAGACTACTCAGTACACCTGACAAAAATCAATGGTGATTATGCCCATCAGAAATGATACATTTAGAAAAGAAAAAAAAATGTATGAAATCGAACATAGAAATACCAGTGGAATAAATGTATGTTGTAGGAAGACTGACGTCCCACATGCTCCAGCCTACGAAAATCCAGGCCTTTCTATAGAGCCCAAACCCAAGACCTGAAGCATTGCTTTAGCTTGAACACTAACAATCCCTTTTTACTTTCACCTTCTGCTTTGGTACAGTTTACCAAACTCCCTATTTCTGCCTAGCAGAGTCGACTGCTGATTATTATTAATTTTTAGAAGGCATTATCACCACCCCCTCACAACTTGTGGTACCATCCCCCTTCCCTCCCTAAGCAATTTATCCTAATCTTCAAGAAATATCCCCTGCTATAGCCATAGCACAGTTTACAACTGCCACTAAAGCCCATCTGATATATAATGTCAGTAATGCTTTTATCTTCTTACCATCTGTAAATGGCTTTTTTCCACTTGAAATTTCATGAGCTATTTTAAGAATATTACGGTTATTTGCTTTCTAACACTACAGCGTAGGCGTTTAGATCCAATTTCATGTTCTTTTCTGCTTTCTAATTTCGCTGCCTGAAGCATATTTACTAACGTATGCAAGTTCCCTGTCAGAATGGGAGAAAAACAGGTCATCCTGCCAAAGCTCCACAGCAGCCCCAACACAGAGGGATGGTGCTGCTTCTCTGCAGAGCCAGCAAATCAGCGTTTCTGTCATCAGCATCTCACGAGACATGAATTACTCACACCTGTCTTCAGATCAATATTTCTGCCAAGCTGCAAGCTAGACAGCCCAAAATTTTGCTTAAGTGACCCATTCTCCTGAATTCTTAAATATCCGACAGCTTCCCTTAGCTATTACACAACTGTGCTTTGGGAACTCCATTTCACAAAAATTCAACCTACTTTTTGTTTCTTTTCTTTTTTTTTTTTTTTTAAATCTCTTGACAATACCTGCAAGTTACATTTATTACAAAGGAATGAAGTCGCAACCTTGTTGCTGGCAGTGGGTTGGGGATGTCGTGGCTGTCAGTATTCTTCTCTGAGGGAGTACATCTTTGTGAGGGTTTATAATTACCTCATCTATTTTATGAGGTTTAACGACTACGAACATAACCGATTCCTCCCCGTACACATTTATACCATCTGTGTTTAACCCAATATCTCAAACTTTTGAGACTCTGGTTTTCCCACTATCAATCATGTTTTTGTCATCTTGCCACTAGATTATTACAACAAATACTACATGGGCAAATGCCACTCAAACTTTCTGAAGTTAAGATCTTATACAAAGTCAGCCTGCATGGCAGAAATCTCCACTACAAAGTACATTGATAAAAAAATAATATACGAATATGTATAATCCACAACCTGCATCATCTGCTTCTCCATTTACTGGTGAAATTTAAGATTTTAAATTTCATGTTTAAGAATATTACATACTTAAAGGGAGTTTCTCTTGCATTCATGATATTCATTCATCCACAGCTGGTCCTAACTAAAACATACAGCTCTGTTAGTTTTCAGAGGATGGGGCAAAGCACTTTTTTTTTTACTCAGCACGTTAAAAGAGGTGGATGGAAAGGCATGACACAAGCCAGGGGTGTTGAGAGGCAGCCACGAAGATGCCCAGAGAGCTGGAGCACCTCTCTTATGCAGAAAGGCTGAGGGAGCTGACCTTGCTCAGCCTGGAGAAGAGAAGGCCTTATTGTGACCTTCCAGTACTTAAAGAAAGCTTATAAACACAAGAGAGACCAACATTTTACAATGTTTGATACTGATAGGAAAAGAGGGAATGGCTTTAAACTAAAAAAAGGGGAGATTTGGTTTAGATATTAGGAGGAAATTCTTTATTCAAAGGGTGGTGAGCTGCTGGAACAGGCTGCAGATGTCCCATCCCTGGAGTTGCTCAGTGTCGGATTGGATGGGGCCCTGGGCAGCCTGAGCTGGGAGGTGGCAGCCAGTCTACGGCAGGGGTTGGGGCTGTGGGGCTTCCAACCCAAACCATTCATGACTCCATGATGCTATTAAGAAAAAAAGAAAAAAAAAAGCCTAAACTCTAAGTGTTATTGTCTGAATAGCCTGAATATTTTAATGAGAAGAATGGCAGTGGTCTGTTTCAGCAGACATATCTATACACACACATTCCTGTAGCTCTCTCTCAGTATCTAGATAAAAAAATAGCCATAAACAATGAAGAGAAGCCTCTGAGTTGTTCTGTCCTCATTCCAACCACATAAATGCCAGCTCCTCAAAAGTTTGCTGATGATAAGAACGGCAGGATGGTGCTTTTTCACTTCAGCATGCTGCTGAAACACCCAGCCCAGCCCATGGGCAGAGTACATCGCCTGTCTCCTGTTCAGGCAGCTCGTTGGTTTTACAGCCTCCAAACACCCTCCCATTGCCAGACAAACTGGTTGTAGTCTGGCTGCCAGAAAAACGTGTAGTGAAACAAGCTCATGAGAAGTCCCAGTGTCCTCTGAGCAGCAAGGCACACATCCACCAGAGTGCCTCAACGTGACGGTAACACATCACCCAGGCACAGGTCCCACAGATCAGTATTTCCCAGATCAGGTTAGTTGGTATTTCTTTTCTGTTTTGGTTGAGTTCCTTCAACTCCTAGGGCGTAGACCTGGATAACACCAGCAATATAAAAGCTTGGGCTAACAAACTAAAGTGTTGAGATTTTAGAGGTTGAGACAAAGACTGAAAGGGGAGAAGAAAAAAATATCATTGTTCATATATGTGCAAAGCTAGATTTCTGCAAGCAGCAGTAAGGGATTATGCTGAAGCACAACCACCCTTCACTGCACTCATTTCCACACAAACCTCAGGCACCCAGGCAATGTTTGCAAGAGTGAGTGCAGACATGCAGGACAACACGCAAACATCAGTCCAGGGAGAAGGCGTGATTCAGACTCAGCTGTAACAAGAGACACCCGCCTCCCTGTCATCCAAAGTCACCACCCACATCCACAAGACTACTGATGATGCACTAACAAGATCTCAGGCATGGTTTGGATTGACTCTGAATAGTCAAGAAAAGGTTTAAAGAAAGTCACCAAAGAATAGGTTATGGTAATATCTAAGTGACTCCACAAACTTCCACAGGTTTAACACTGAAGCAGCTGCATGCTGGCCTGTTGACATTGCACCAGCAATTCAGGTGCATCATGACACCATGAAACCTGCAAGCCAACAGGAAGACTGCAGGCAACAGCAAAAATGCATCAACAATAAGCTACCACGAACTGCAACAAAACAAATTATTGTCCTTTCTATTGACAAAGACTCACTCAAAGGAACACCACACAGTGATGTCATCCTGACAGTAGTGCCTAAAAAGCAAAATCCTTTATCTATTTCCATCACCCAGAAGCATGTGGAATAAGGACCTTACAACCGGCTTCTCCGAACTGCATAGCTGGCCATCATTTCCTCTGAACTGAAGAGGTAAAGGAGAGAGGAAACCAAGGATGACCAGTTTTGTCCTTGTAGTCAGTGGCTTATGTCAGCTTCTTACTGAACAAACATAGGGCAAGTGCAATGAGGATCCTATCTCCATGATCACCACCTTCCTGATGCTTAGATATGCCATAATACCTCTTTTTTAAGGTTCTTTTTCCAAGGCCTGCAAATGGGAACAATTCAGAAGATCCCCAAAACACCCCAGGTTAGAGCCCAGAATACACAGAACACACATAGAGAATATGTAGAGAGCTCATTTGCATAACTCGGCATGGAGATTTTGTGTCCTGAAGGTAAAATTTAGGCATACTGATACCAAACCCTGTCACTGGAAGCTCTTTATAAATCTTCCTATTCTCAAGCTGCCTCTTACTCTCAAGTCAGTACCCGTGCCTTGAGGATGGAGACTTCAAAACCATGTAAATCACTTCTCTAGAGAACAGAGAAGTCAAAGAGATCCTGCAGTTCAGAGTACATGGACATGTAAATAGTTTACGTCTCTTCTGTCCCACAAGTGTACCGAAGGAAGCTCCAGATACCAGTTTACCTCAGCACTTTCTGTTGTGTTTATGTGAAACATGGATTATTGGTAGCAGCTGAGCAATGCCTACAAGCAGGGGGCTGTTTAAAGTACAAGTATCTACCTACTGCCATTTGCTTTCTTTTAACACTGCAGCACCAGCAAAAGCATTCTATGAGACAACTTAAAACTTTACATCCCACTATTCCTTATGGCTACATTACTTCAGGATAACATCCAGAAATTTCTAGTAATGGCCAGTAAGAATTTTTCAGTTCTACTCCATTTTGTTCAATAGTTCAGGCAATGTTTGAAAAGTTGCATCTGCTGTAAGCAAACTTCAGCAACACAACCACTTCCGCTCCCATTTCATTCTGTTCCTGGCTAGCAAAGCTTGAGAACATTGCCTCAACTGCTTTCTGTAACTATCTGTGAGATTCCTGCATAGGGCCAACTTTCCATGACTCCTGATAACAGTGCTTTGCAGCCAGCCACAGGCTGATTAGTCATCGGGCAAGGAACACATGGCACAAAATAGCAGTCTGCTACCAGCGGTTCAAGAAATAACCTACCGTGCTCCCAGGTTGTGTAGCAAAATTCCAACTGATAATGACCTCACTGCCTGAAAAACTACCACAACCAATTGAATTGAAATGTATGTGGTCACGACCCAAAGATTCCACCCCTCCAGACCCATCCAAAAAGTCAACATACGCTTCTTCACATTGTCTACTTACAGCTACCCACTTGGGCTGAGGATCAGGTAGTAAACAGGGAAATATACAGAAACAGGGAAATATACAGAAACAGGGAAAGCAAGAGATGCAACTTGCTATCTGGAGCCCTGCTCTGACACGAGTCATTAAAGAGAAAAATGACTCTGCTTTGGGGATGTGACAGAAACTCTTCACTCCGGGGAAGTGCTTCTTGTTCTGCCAGTGCGCTCCCCAACCTCCACTGCCCTTCAAATAAATGTTTACAGTTGGTAAATAGCAAAAGGCAAGACTCTGCATCGGAAAGGGACACACAAATACTGAGGGATGGGTTCGCTTGACTGGTTACACATCAGATCAGCAATACACACCTCTAGAAAAACAAAACAAAACAAAACAAAAAGTATCCCCCAGGCAGTGCTATGCTCCAGGGCAAGCACTGACAGTTATTCTCTTGAATCTAAGCCAGTGTGCATACAAGCATGCCAAAAAGCAGGTAAAAAGCCTGACTCTGACCTAGTGATCTGAGTGCTCCAGTATCCACAAAGAAGAAAGGTCAGAGCTGCTGTTTCAGATTACTGAAATAAGTATATATATAACTATGTACAACCATGAAGATGAAAAGAAAAAAAAAATTCACTTTCCATAAATTACTTTTAACTGTGTAACATTTCTTCCTTGTTCTCTCAACTTTTTTTTTTTTTAAACGTGGACTGCTTCATAAAGTTCCTGAAATTAAAGGAAGCTCATTTTCATAATTTTAAGTTAAAAGTAATGCTGCTTCTATGTTGTCACCATCCATGTTAGGTTATTAGAAGTGAATGTCATAGAATGGCTTAGGTTGGAAGGCACCACAAGGATCACCAAGTTCCAACCCTCCTGCCACAGGAGGGCCTTAAACACCTCCAGGGACAGGGCATCCACCACCTCTCTGAGCAGCCTGTTCCAGCACCTCACCACTTCCTCAGCAAAAAAAAAAAAAACTTCCCCCCAACATCTAACCTAAATCTCCCTTCCTTTAGTTTAAAACCATTCTGCCTTGTCCTCTCACTATCCACTCATGTAGAAAGTTGACTTCCCTCATGTTTACAAACTCCCTTTAAATACTGGAAGGCCGCAATGAGGTATCTCTGCAGCCTTCTCTTTACCAGGCTGAACAAACTCAGTTCCTTCAGCCTACCTTCACAAGAGGTGCTCCAGCCCCTGGACCATCTTTATGGCCCTCCTCTGAACCCTCTCCAAAAGCTCTACATCTTTCCTGTGTTGCAGGCCCCAGACTTGGACTCAGTGCTCCAGATGGGGCCTCACGTGGATTGAACATGAGGAGTACTACTGCTACTTTTTCTTTTTAAAATTATTTTGGAAGGAAGAAATAGAACAAAAAGTAATACTGATTATTAAAAAATAAAAATAAAAACAAGGACAACTTAAGAAAAAACAAAACAACCAAAACCAAACAGAAACAAGACAAATTTATTCCTTAAAACCTTTTCTATATTAAATGCCTCTATATATTAAAGGTCTGAAAGTGACATTAAACAGTATGTTCTTCTGGTTGGTCTTAACATTAATGTATTATTCTGTAATGGCTTTACAGCAGAAATAACCAGAAATCTTATATAGAAAATTGGGTAAACAACCACATGATTGTCTGCTCCAGCTGAGAATGAGCTGCTGGAGTGCAGCTGCCTGAGGCCATCTCCAGCACTTCCCAATCCCACAACAGCACAAATGACACGTCCCCAGACAGGACAGCTGCTGGCCCAGCAAGAATTCTGTTAGTTTGGGAATATTCTCTCCAGTAGACAACAGTATTATAGCTTCTAGTGCCCTTACTGGCACTTTCCTATGATAAAATCTGGAAAACTGCAAGCTGGCCAGATGCAATCTATGTAAGATAATGGCAAAATTTACTATAGCTTCTCACAGTTTTGTTACTGCTTTTATAGGCAACTTTTGTAGCCTAAACACATGGTGTGGAGCTATTTTTTAATACCTGAGTATTTTAAAGAGTTTTAAGTTTTTAGCTTGACTATTTGGAAGTTGTGTGGGGTGGGAGGGAGAAGCTAGGAAAAACAGATTTTGGGAAAGGTAAAGGGAATGAAAAGGCAGCGTTTTCTTGGGTTGTTTGTTTGTTTTTTTAATTTGAGGACATCTACTATCTTAAAGTCATATCGGCTTCATATGTTTGCAAGAATTATTCTGGTATTCCAGTGCAAGTTACTCTAAGGTAAACAGCAAGTCTGTTACACAGATCTAACACAATTTATCTCCTCTCTCACAGCCCTACTTTTAACTACTGGATCCTTCTTCTTCTTCATAAGATAGTTATCCAAGGATGAGATTAGAAGAGACCAAACCTCATCTTTCAGACCAAATTCGTTTGTCTTGTGGATTTCATCTGGACCCACAGAGTAATTAAATACATAATCACTCTAAAAACAATGTCTCCTATTTATTCCTATGGAAATTGTAACAGATCCACACCTTCACTTCGTATACACTCCCATGTCAGACGACATTCTGCCAGACTGCCCTTCTGCTGCCCACTGCCACACAGCAACAAAACGTAATGGAGTACTGGCAGGAAGGTTCAGCCTCTACTGCCACCACACCAACATCTGCTTCTGATGTTAGAGGCAAACATCATAAAAACGGAGGCATTATTTCTGAAGCAGACTTCATAAAATTCTGTTGTGTATTTTCAAATTATCTCTTATGATTGGTGAAATGTGGGAAACGTTACCCTGAGTTACTATACTGCGTCATATAAATGCATTTTTAAATGAGAATATAACTAACTTGTCACAGCCTAGGAGCTTCATCAAGTTGGTCTGTAAAAATAGACATATATGCACTTTCTACAGTACATGGTTTCATAGGTCCTGCACATGTTTGTGTTAAAACCTTGAAAATTTGTGAAAGTATTACAGACAAAAGCTGTCTAAATTTACAGTCAGGCCAATAATTCTGATTAATACATCTATTCCACAGTTCCAGAGCCAAATTCTCAGTTTGATACTAAAGCAAAAGTTCACTTGGAAATCAAACCATTTCCATAAAATATGGAGGAGATGACCACTAGAAACGGCATATATACTATTTTAAAAACTGAAACAATTGATCACCAATAAAAATTTTTTCAGGCTGAGAATTATGATTAAACATGCTTCCTTTCAATACATTCATAAAAAAGGGACAGCTTTATCTGCACCACTGAGTTTCAGCTCTCATTCTATCCGGAATTTATAGGAGTTTTCAATTACAAACTAGAAGACTTCAACTTACTTTCCACTTCTTAAAGTGCAATCCATTCTATGCATTTAATCCCCCAATACATAAACACTGAAATCAATGTCAAATGTAAACTGCACTCAGAGAAATTATCTTTATGAAACACACTACTATAGAATCCATAATATACAGCTTGTGTAAGAAAAAGGAGGAGGTTTATTTTAAAGATTTAAAAAATGTAATTAAAAAAAACCTCTAGGGCAGACTAAATTCATTCTTTCATCTAAAAAAAAAAAAAAAAAAAA
>JACDJE010000025.1:1598422-1653557 GCA_016647715.1 Pavo muticus | reverse complement strand
GAGGGGCGGGCGGCGCAGGTGGGAGCGGGCGGGGGGCGGATCCGCGCTGCCGCCCGCGGCTCGTGGCAGGCGGCGGCCGCAGCCTCTCTCTTCGCTTCGCCCCACACCCGGCGCGGCAGCGGCAGCCCCGTCCGTGACTGAAACCTCCCCGCCCCCGCCGCCTCCTCCCCCCGCGCCGGGGGAACCTCGCACACATGTGACCCGGGAAACCATGACAACCTCCCGCCGGGGACTGCGGCCCGCAGCGCGCCCCCCACCCCGCACTGCCGGGAGGAGCGGGCGGGCGGCGGGGTGCGGCGCTCCGCTCAGGCTCCGGCCCCGCCAAGGGGGTTCCGCCGTCCCTGCGGTATTTCACTGCTCATTGCCGTTGTGCTTTTTTTGTGGGCCACAGACAACCATAAAGAGATCCCCGCATCGCTCGTATGCGTAGATACGCCATACGTTCATAGTCACATAATTTAGGAAGCGCAGTGTCAGAAAATGCCTCCGGTCAGCTGACTGCCTCAAGGTCCACGAACACCACATCTAGAGAAAGAATTGGAAAAAACAAAAGTTCCATTTCAGCGTTGCCGCCCAGCCCGCGCTGCGGGGACCGCCCGGTGCCGTGAGCAGGTGTTGCTGTCGCTGCCGTGTGCTCAGGGCTGCAGGCAGTGCCCGCGGGCCCACTTTGTCATAGAGCTCTGCTGAACGCTCCTCTGAAAGTGAGGTCCTGGGAAGGCATGAAAACCGGTTTTTAATCACCACAGCATGTTGGGATTATAGAAGCATGGAATCATTAAGGTTGGAAAGACCACTACAGTCAACTAGTCCAACCATCAGCCCATCCCCACCATGTCCACTGCACCACATCCTTCAGTGCCACATCCACATGGTTCTTCAACACCTCCAGGGCCAGTGACTAACCCACCTCCCTGGGCAGCCTGTGCCAGTGCTTCACTACTCTTTCTGAGAAGAAATTGTTCCTAATATCCAACCTGAACCTCCCCTGGTGCAACTTGAGGCTATTTCCTCTCGTCCTATCACTGTTACCTGGGAGCAGAGGCCAACACCCACCTCCTCACAACCTCCTTTCAGGCAGTTGTAGAGAGCAATAAGATCTTTCCTGAGCCTCCTCTTTTCCATACTGAACCATCCCAGTTCCCTCAGCCTCTCCCCTGTCAGACCTGTGCTCCATATCCTTCGCAGCTTTGTTGCACTTCTTTAGACACACTCCAGGGCCTCCATGTCTTTCTTGTAGTGAGGGGCCCACAGCTGAACACAGAATTTCTGTCAGCCCTGGGTTCATGCGCAAAGTGAATCAATGGCCCAAAGGTCCAAGCTCAGGACCACTCTGCTGTTTGGAAATTGATTTTACTGGACACTCACCATTATTTCAGCTGCCCTGAAATATACTTCAAAGGGTCTCTGGGTGAGAAAAGTTGTCAAAAATCAAGTTTGTCTCAGCAAGGAGATACTGAATGACGTGGCTTCAACAAGCAACAAGAAAATGCAGCAATCTTTATGGTGCTTTTTTCATCCAAACTATGACCTCAAAGCCATTTTTAATTGGATGCACTTCCAAATGAAGCCACTGCTCCCTGTGGAAGCATTTTTCTAGTTGCACCTGGTTCACAAATTGGACATCATGAACTTGGCAAACCAGTACAGTGAGTGATCTGTGTGTAGGGGTGATGCCACTGCTCTACAGCAGGTGAAAGACACCTCTGCCAACAGAGCTGTAGGACAGTTCAGCAGTGTCTTGTGGCTTACTTTCTCTCTGTGGGAAAAGCCAGTATGGAGCACTTATTGAAAATGAAGTTCACAGCTATTTAGCACTGCCCAGCCTGAAAGATATCTCCATAACCACACTAAGTCCTGAAGACAGGTCATGAGCACACTCTATACTGCAGAAGGCTGCTCCTCCAGCAGGCTCTTGGAATGCTGCAGCTTCCTGCTGGTGGCCAGGAGCCCTGGTTTCAGCCAAGGCACAGTGCCAACATCACATCAGCGCTGTGGTTGCTGCTGAGCAATGGGAGCTTCCTGGGGGGGCCCTTTATGGGTGCCAGCAGGAGGTGGGCAGAGCCCAGACAGGTGACCTAAATTAGGCTGAGGGTTATTCCATACCTATGTGATTGTAGGTAGTTGGCTTAGGGCTGACTGCTGCAAGATGGGATGGGATGGGATGGGATGGTTTTACGTTGCTGGTGGGCTGCTGGCCTGCTGGCCTGCTGGCCAGCAGGCAGTTAAATTATTAGTTGGGCATTGGTCAGCGAGTAATTGCATTGTGGAGATTACATATATAGTTATCATCACATTTTTTATTATTGTATTTCCTTTTATCAATCTTAATAAACAGCTTTCATCTCAGCCTACTGGCATGTCTCAACCGTATCTGTCCCTACAAAGTACTGCCATGGTGCCATGTAGCCACATATGCTGCTGTTGCCAAGAATCATGTGCAGCAGGAGGGCTGCCACCTGTATGTTAGGGACAGATGCATATCTTGGTCATTCTAAAAGGAGCTTTAGCTAAAAATGCCAAACTGGCTCATTTACAAGTCTAGCAGCTCAAAGCCCTCTAACAGTAAGCTCTCCTGTTTGTGATCAGGTTGAGAGATGCCTGAACTCTGAGGAAACCAGGAACTGTTGACACTTGGTCCAACTATCCACTTGGTGCCTATGTTCTGTTAGCTTATAACATTCCATTTACTGGAGTCTTCGGGACTGAATGGATTGTCATCTCTGAGGTTTTCTCCCAGCCAGACAAGGCTGTCTGTTAATCCAGGGATTTATCAGCAGCACTGTCTTTCACCATGTAGTCAAGGACTTCTCAGGCTTGCTAGAGCATCCCATTCTCCCAGACATCATTAGAGTGAAAGGAGATACCTCCTCTGGGGACATTCTCGAGAGCCAGTCTTTGATGTTTGTAGGCAAAACTGGCATTGTTTGAATAAGAGTCTCCTAATTAGTGGCAATCTAAAGAATTACTCTAATTTTATATTTTCGAAACACCCTAAAATGTGTGTCTAGGAAGGCAGTTTGAGATTTGGTGTATCTCAAAGAATAGCAGTGAACTTTGCAGTTCCAGTTGATGTCTTCTCTTTTCCTTCCTGTTCCAAGGAACTTGCCTTGACTTCAAATTGCTTTTAAATCCTTGTAAGGGGAACAGCTGTCCCAGAATGTGTTACACTCTAGCAGAGTGAAGAGTCAGGTAATTAGAGGATCAGTTCACACCTCTCTGATGAGTTTTATTTGTTTGTACTAATTTTCTTGTGTCATTCAGCAGTGAGCATCATCTTGACATGAAAGAAAATATAAAACTTCAGAAATCTTTTTGTATTGAAAAAAGACTGGGGACAACACTACCCTGACAACTACCAAGAAAATTAAATAAGGACTCCTGTTATCTCCTTTCCTCCTTGCCGGTAGATGCCCTCTTCTTAACACTGCTTACCAGCTTTGCATGCCAATCTGTTGCTTCATCTGTTTTGAGGTGGTGGAAAAACTAGGAGAATACAGGTTGCAGCTGAAAAATAGCAAGTGCTGCATCTCCTACATGACAGCTCTAGCCAGCATATTTTGGAAACAGGTTGGGACTGCTGCTGTCAGAGATCAGAGACAGATCATTTCTGAGCACATAGAGGATACTGAACAGTGCAGAAGGGAGGGCAGACTCTAAAGGCTTATTTTTGTCAGGATGAATGAAGACTTAGTAAGTTTAATAAACTTGAGCTAAATATGTCAATCCAGCAGCCTTCTTCTTGCTAGCTTTCAACCATTTGCCTGATAGGAACATCTTTCTCCAGTGCTCCCAAAGATGTTCTCAGAACCCATCTTCTCATTAACCCTGGCTGAGCTCTGCAATGCAATACACGCAGAGGGGCAGAAGTATGCTTTTCTCTAGAGTGGAAGTAAGCACACTACTGGAGTACAGTACTTTTAAAAGCCCACTTTGTCACCTTCTTGGAGGTAAGAGAGACTATTGTGACCAGCTGCACAGCCAGCCCTGAAATAAGAGACCCTGATCTCTTTATCCTTAGTTTTGTCTGTCCTACATGGGTAACCTAACAGCTCCCAGCAGTGGTACTCAATGGAAAGAGTTTGTATTGTACACAGAAGACAGAGGACTAAAGACTGACATGTGGGAGTATTTCCTGTTTGTTTGTTTGTTTGTTTGTTTAATTTTTGCTTTGTGCTGACTTAAATCTTTAGTCTTGACTTCTGAAATTGTAAATTCAGACACACTTTGCATTTGGCATGATTAAAAGCTGCTGCTGACAAGCAACTTGAAAATGCCTTCATGTTTCATGTGTATTTCAAAATCTCTTCAGCTGTATGCCTTTGCAGGCTCTTGATCTTGCAATAGCCGGTTTGTACATTTTGAGCAACCAGTTAGTAAGAATCACACACAATTTCTGATCTTCCCAAATTCCTTTAAGATGTCACATAAATTGATCTTTTTTTTCTTATCAGTTTACAAGGCAGCTCATGCTGTCTTGCTTGGCAAATCTTATTTACTGAATTCTCTTGTTAACAGATTTCAGTGGTAGTCATTCAACCGTAGATTCTTTCAGCAATAACAAAACATGCAGCTGTGCATGTTCATAGTTGCTTTTTTTTTCTTCAGATTAGAATGATATATCACTATTATTATTGTGCCAAATCTTTTGCCAAAACATAACCTGTTTATCAGAAGAATGTTCAGTTCTATCATCAACATAATAAACTAGTGCCTGTAATTCAAGGATCAAGTGTAAACGCATTCCTCATGACTCTCTGTCAACTTGATTCTCCAGTTCTTCTCATACCTTTTGTTCTGGCTGTTCTTACTCTTCTGTTCTTGCTGTGGATTTGAAGCATCTAACTCTTCCTGTGTCTAACATATATCTAGAGGGAGCAAGTATCCACTTACATACTCAAGTAAAATTCTTACTTATGTCTCTTTACTTTTCTGCTCAATCTAGCTCTTCTCAACCCAAAACTGGGCCTTCCAGGAAGTGATAGCTTCGTGTCCTATTGTGAACACTACTTACAATGGTAAGTGTTCATTCAGTGAATGAACAGTTGTAGATTTGCTTTGAAATCCATTGGTTTGTAGTCCTTGGTGTTCAGAAACTGCTGGATACCCTCTCTTAGAAAATCAGTCCACTTTATGTGCCTCAATTTGGGCACTGACAGGCAATCACTTGTAATTTCACAAAAAAACAAACAAACAAACAAACAAAAAGAGTCAAATCAGTATAGTGAGTGCTGAATTTGCCATTAAAAGTAAACTTCTCATTTTGATGTAATGAGATAAAATGACAGTGTAGCTGTAGTAGACAGGCTATTTTAGGGATCTTATGCTCATACAGTGTCCTGTTCACAAAAAAATGGCATTCTACACTGTCAACACAACCTGTTAAATGGCTAACAAACATCTCTCAAACTACTTGACAACAGAAAATCATCATCAAATGGAGGTGTTGTTCCCCAGGGACTGACAGTAGGCTGTTTCTGTTCAACATCTCCCACAGTCACTTAGAAGTAAATATAAATGTTGCTGATGCAATATCCAGGTGACAGAGAACCCAGTTAGAATGGTGGTATCAGTGAGCTCAGCTAAGCACAAAGCGGTCCGGATAACTTGTCCATTTAAATGAAATCTTTCTTTACACACCTACATTTTAAGTGATTGACTTCAGAACAAAGAGTGCAAGATGTTTCTACAGAGTGGGAGGATTTTATCTTGGAAAGCAGTGCTTCTGAAAGAGTTTAGGGATCAAAATGGAGAAACAGCCCGATATAAATCTGTAGCAAAATGGGCTAATGAGATTCTTGGGTGTTTCAGGAGGCAAAAAGTAAATGGGAAATGAGGATTTTCACTTTGTGAAGCACTCTTGAGACCAGTACCAGTGTATGGCCTATAATTTTGGTGTTCGTGTGTTCAAAGAATATTGAAAAATAAGAGCTGTGCAGGAAAGATACAGGAATTATTCATAAGCTGAAGAAAATGCCTTACGGTGAAAAGACTGGGAGAGCTCAGTATTTTTATCAAAAGGAAGATTGAAATTTGACCAAATTATAAATGCTTCCAGAAGGAAAAACACAAGGTAAAGAAGATTTTTCAAACTAACCAAGGAATACAACAAGGAAACCGTGGATGGAAATTGAAGTATATAGCCTTCCAACCATGGTCAATGGTTAATATATATTTAACAGCAAAGATTAAACAGTTGGAATCCAAGGTTGAAGAGAAGTAGTACATTTCCTGCCCCTTGACGTCAGCTCTGTATTCCTGCTTGGATAACAGCCTTTATCAAAAAAATTGTCATTATGCATAGTAAAATGGGCTTATACAAAATGATCTGAATGTTAAAATCTATTTTGAATAGTCTAGGTAATTTATTATGGATATGAATGCAGTCTAGATAGTCTGGTAGTTCCTTCTAGCCCTTTTAAAGTAAATAATAGAATAGGTCTTGTTTATCAGAAATGGTTCAACATCTCCTCTTGGAGCATAAATCTCTTTAACGTCTCCAGATTAATACTCAAAGTAACCAATAATTTAGTGAAGATTATGGCTGTGGTCTTAAAAAATCAGTGTAACAAACTTTTCTGCTATTAGTGCAAATAAAAATGGTGCAGTAATTGATGTAAGGTATGACACAGAAATTGTCATACCATACAGCAAATTATTGATATCTCTGAGATGAAATGAAACACAAATATCCTAAAATACGGTACGGTATTTCTTAGCTTCCATGAAATATGAAGCAGTAGTGGGAAATTTATGGTAAAAAAAAATATGCTTTTAAAAGCTTTCAGTCGCTACTGTGGTTGCTTGAGTATTATTTAAATGTAAAAGAGCTGTAATGAATGGATAGTTTTGCTTTGTACTTCCTGTGAGGTACCTGGAGAACCTAATGATATGTGAAAAACGGGAAACTTCTTGCTACAAAACCTTTTCTCCTTTTACTTGTCCTGGCCTTAGCTCTGAAATCTTCAAATTATCTGCTGTGTAGAGAAAACAGGGTTCAAAGGAGTAGAAATGGCTGTTGGATAGGCAAAAAAACCACCCTACAATTCCTTTCCTTGCATTGCTCATTACCTGCCAACTTTCCTCCCACCAAAAATCTATTATAAGTATTATTATACATTTCTTGGGACTTAACTTCCAAAAGGAGCAACTTATAGCTGCAGAGTCTGTGATTCTATATCTTCTTCTGTGGAAGAGGCAGCCTTCTCGGTGGGTATTAAATGCAATTGTTTTGTTTTGCTTTTCTGATGGATTTAATGGCTTTTTTTCTTTTTTCCCAGAAATTACTATTTACTATTTGCAGAAAGATTAAAGCATCTACATAAGTATTGGTTCAGTAGGACACATAAGCACCAGCTGAAATGTTTTCCTGAGTTTGAACCTTAATCTAGTAGTAATATTCCTGCAAACATTCATCCTGTGAAAACTAAGAATAGTATTACTCTGACCCTAGTCAAGGATATGTTTCTTTCTACCTTTGGGTGTCTTTGCAGATGTACAGCCAACTTGTTGAGTGGACACACCAGGCTGTATGACAGGCAGCTTTGTGCATTAGTGGGCATCAGACCAGAGTTCAGGTATTGCTGAGTCTGTGAGGGAAGGTGTGTGACTGGAGTTAGAAACACCAGATTTGAGAGAAGAACCTTAATTCAAACCAGCAGGCTTTCAAGGACAAATGTGGACACTTCAGAGCTGTGTGCTGGAGTGCCAAGTCTTCGGTTTGTCTCAGAATGGTTTGTTTATAAGAACTGGTAAATGTGCTTTTGATTAAAGAAAAACATCCAAATGCACTGACTCTTACAGATTCTGGAACAGAAGGACTCTCACTCTCATTTATATGTGCACACATGTATAAATATATGTCTATATCTGACATTACTATTCTTATTTTGGTAGAACCTAGAGACCCCATCACATTTATCATTCTACAAATGCAGTGTAAGTATCTTGACTTAGTTGGCTTTCAGTAAGTCAAGACTTGCTATTTAGTGTAGATTTATGGATCTTATTATCCCATCTTAAGGATGAGATTTTTTTATATATTTTTATCTCGAAAAAGAAATATTTACATTTTCAAGTCAAATCTGTAATTGTACCACCCTTTCAATATTCCAACTTTAGTCCCAGGAGCAGAATACAAACAGTGCCAGACATGCATTCCCTTGTGTTTTTTATCGTTGATTTTGGTATGCTCTATTTTTATTCAATTCTATGGGAAATGCACACACTTTGTGCAGTTGCCAGAATGCGATTCCCCAATGCCCCCTCTTTATTTCCAAGTGTTCTTTTTTCAGATTCAAGTCCTTTTGCGACAGCACTTTTTCTTGTTTGATCGAGTAAGTAATCCTTCCTCATACTGAACCCATTTGCTGAGGACAACAGATATGTATGCGGAGCTGAAAGGGCAGACATGTGAGTTAAGGGAAGTCTCCTACCCTGACAGTAATGGTTGGTTTTACTTCCTTTTTCAGGGTCTGCCATTATTTGTGCTCACTCCACCTAAGGGCTGTATGCATACAGCTCTATCGGCAGCCAACAGTGCAGAATCCTTGCTTTGTTCAAATTCAGCTGAGTGTAGCAGAGCTCGGCTGTTGTTGGGGCGATGGTCATGTTCTGCTGAAATCGTCTCTCTGGGCCTATGTTGCAGGACTGTCTGGAGGCTGCCCAAGTTTTAGCAGATTAATCTGCAGGCACCATCCATGTTCTGGGGCTAGCCAGAACACATCAGACTTCATACTGATTTACGAGGTTGCAGTTGCATAAGGAGCTACAGAGAAGCTAGAGCTGATAATGCGTTTGTAGAACAAGAGAGCACATTCAGCTGTGTAACCCCAAAAGAGCAACTTACTGAAATAAGGGCATGGTCCTGAGTCAACATATCCACTCACTTTTGCATGGTGCTTTTCAGGTCAGCATCATCTTCTGCCCTAAGATCATTTCCATTTGGTGACTTTTTTCTCCTTTACATTACGAGTTTATTTGTGCGTTAAAATCAAACTGGCGGTGCCCTTACAGCCATAAAATCCATGCTGTTATATCATTACCATAAAGCCTAGAGAAAGTCTCTTGTGTTTGAAAACACAGTTGCAGTCCCAACTCAGTCCTTTACAAAGTGCCCTAGGCATGTACTGATGGCAAAGAAAGAGGACACCACTGGAGATGGCATCTCCGAAGTCCACCTGCACTATGCCTTGTAAAAGTACTGACTCACTTGCACCATGACACCCTGCATAAATGTCCTTCTCTTTTCTCACAGAATTACCCAGCAGAGCCTCCAAGCAAATAGGAAAAGGAAGAAATGTGGTCTCGAGGACAGATAGGTAGGTTGGTAGTCTTTCGTATTTCTTTGTCCTGCCTTGAATTATACCTCATAGCTCAGGTGTGTGCTTGTTCCCAGAGGTTTGGTCTACATGGCTGCTTGAAGAGAAGGTTATACACATTTCCCCGTAACACATATAGCAAGGATCTAGGTCCTGGGTACTCCTCTTGCCCTGTGGATTTCTCCATCTGCTGTCTAGATAATGTAAGAGCATCTTTGTCCATCTGGGACTTGGACCGGAAACATCTGGGTTTGGCAGGAAAAGAAACTCATGAAGAAAGAAGAAATATTTTGAAGCCTGGCAGCAGTGCGGAGATGGATCTCCATGAACTGAAACAGAAGTGGAGACTCAAACTGGCAACATCAAGAGGAGTCTCCCGGGCCAGGACCTTCCACAGAATTCATGGTGTCAGAAGTACCTTTCCCTGAAAGCCAGTGTTTCCCACCAAGGAAAGGTATGGTCCTGTCCTTCCAAATAGATGTTTTCAGAAATGGTCTATTGAGTCTTTTGGCTAAGGGAAACCTACGTCAGAGTTTCACTGCAGAGGGTTTCCTTCCTCCCAGAAGAGCAAGAAGAAAGAAAACAGTCAATGTATCCAAGAGCCTGAAGGGCCTGTAGGCTTGTCCCTGGTAACACCTCTGGCCTGTCAGATATCTATTTCTAAGCTGTGGGCTCTGAATGCCTCAAATGTTGGTATCCTTAAAAGACCTGGCTTTGAGAATGAGATAAGACTTTTCTCAGAGGATTTATAGACCACAATGAGCAACCTGCTAATGCATCTTAGAACCTCTGAGTGGGAAATGGGTCTTGGCAGACAGCACAGCTTCCAAGGTCCTTATGACTTCTGAAAATCATGTCGCCTGCTCCAGCTATGTGCAGTTTTCTGGAAGATCCAAATCTTTCCTTGTAGCACCACTCTGAAGGGTCCTAGGAGAGGCCACTGGGGTGGAAACACCCATAGAGATTGCAGAACATAGCCTGGTTCCCTGAATAGGTAGAAGATGATGAAGTAAGTAGATATCCTGTTTTACCACTATTAGTCTGCCAGATAGTCACGGGGGAGCTGGCAGCAAGGTCCAACTAGTCTCATCCTTATTACAGAAGGGGGATAATGACTGCTGAGAGGACAGAAGGATTCTCAGTGTGTGATCAGTGCCCATACTGCTGCCCTGGCCAGCTTCCAGTATGATATTCACCAGGCTGAGACTTTTTTCCTTAATCCAGAAAGTGCTAGCCTAGTTCTGTGGGCCTCCCACAGAATCAGCGTTGCATGGCTTGAGGTACGGAAGGAATTGGGATCACACTGCTCTCCTTACCTTTCCTAGGTCCCAGTCAGACACATCTATGGATCTGGTGTGTGCTTCCAAAGGGAGACTGCTTTCTGTGAGTCTCTACTTTTTCTTTCCCCTCTCTCTTATCCTTCCAAGATGGAGAGGAATATCTATTATCTTAAAATATCTATTACTTAGTAAATATTAAACATTATTTCAATTTAAGCAAGAGAAGTATTTAATATTTTAACTTTTAAAACAAATAAACGTTTACAAATTATTCTGTTGTGTAAACAAATCCTTGTTTAGAAGGATAATGTTTTGGAAAAGGCTTCTACAAAAAAACTTGACGTATTTTAATTGATGGCTTTAATTTTCTATTTTGTGTCTCAACCATTGGCATACTTCAGTTTAGATGTCAACATTTTTATGCCTGGAAGCTGGGGAATAAAAATAGTTACACTCTAAAAAGAGGCAGTTCTGAGGGTGAGAGGTCCTGATCTTGCAAGTTCTTGCTCAAATGGAAACTCAATGGGACTACTAGGGTGAGGAGGAATTACTCACCCAGCAGACATTACAAAATGAGGCTGAGCTCCTCTACTAAAATGGTAATAGCTCAAACATGGAAAATCTTATTCACTCTGCTGAAATAGGAGGGTGTAAAAATCTGTGTTTTTTTTGAAGAAGTGGCCACAGCTGAAAGGCAGTGGATATCTGTTTTGAAAGCAGATGAAAACCTCCTGCTAAGTGGTTGGGCTGTAATGTTGTCTTGACATTCATTGTGTGGTTTGATTTTTTTTTTTTTTTTTGAGTTTTTATATTTAATATAGATGAGCTGCAGTGATTGCAGGATGGTTTGGAAGCCAACTGTGTATTCGTGTGAATGTTAACAATGCCTTGGGCTAGAGAGAAAGCTTGAAAACTTTGTATTAACTTAAATAAAAATCAGTGCATGTTTGGAATTACTTAATTATGTGACCATAAAAACAGTTTTCTTGGTACAATAAGATGACCTTACCCTCGAAAAAATGTGCTACATGACAGAAATGTACTATATGGCAAAAATATCTTTATTTCCATCACAAAGGAGTCCTGACACAGGACAGAAAACCTAATTTTATTCCAAGCAATCCAGCTGGTACAGATGAAATTCAGAAAGAATGAACACATCACGACACCACCATACCGACTGTCTGACTCTCGAGATAAGGGTAAGTGCCTAATAGCTGCTTTCCAGAAAAAGAGTACTCAGCTAAGAACCAGGGTACATGTCAAGGAGGTTTTAAAGTGGAAGCATTACTCACAGCTCAGTAGTGATTAAAGAATATTAAAATAAGCCACAGAACCCTCTCTCTTCTTTTAGTACTCCAAGTGAATGGAAAAATATCCCCAAGCACTTTTCTCCTCTGGCCCTTTCTTACCTGATGCTCTGTTTCTGAGTACCTCTACGCTGAAAGTCAGCTTAGGTTTGCTAAGAAGCAGCCCCCACTTTCAGGATTCAATGTCTGTGCATATCCTGGGCTCCACCACACCAGCTTCAAAGTGATTTGTAGCAAAATGCATTTTACAACAGGAGGAGACCCGTAGTTCTGAGTCCTTCAAAACACCGCAGTTGATATATTAGCATCTTGTTCTCAGCCTGTGAAAGGGCACCTAACCTTTCCAATTGCTGGTCTCTTTGCTCCTTTTGTGACATTGCTGAATTTCCTTCTGAAAGACGATGATTGCATGAATGATTAAGCAACTTTGTAATTTGCTTGTTGTCTGCAGTTTGTGGTAGTACTCCCTCGCTGTGGGTTAGACATGAAAAATTTCCCACTATGAAACTTCTGACTCCCAGCTTAGTGCATCTTGGTGGTTCCTTCATGGAGAAGTTTATGGGTAATAGGAAACTCCTTTCCAGTGCAATTGATTCTCCTTCTCAGCTGGAAAAAAAAGGTGAATGCTGACTTTTTTCCTTCATTCTGATTATTTTAGAACGTATTTGTTGTATTTGGAATTACAAAGCAATTACCTTCCCCAGATCTCAGTGGTTTCCCCTGTTGTTCTAGGCCTTGATGTCACAAGTAGACATGTGCGTATGGGTCTTTATGTCTGACCAGCCTGCACTGTTGGATCAAAGTCTAACATCTTATTTCTCAGAATTATTTCTGTAAATAATTCATTTCCAGTGTATGACCACACAGCTTATTAGTTGTCTGGGGGAATGATCAGGGATGCTGAAAAAACATGGAAATTTCATATTTTTGTGTCAGTTTAAAGTTTGGTCTTGGAATGTGTCGATGCCTGAGCTACTAGTGACTGGACAGTTCTGGGGGATATGATCTGTGAGAAGAAATTCATGAAGAAGTTGATTCTTTTCCCATAATTAGCTCATTTCCTGAGCAGGGTTACCACACATATATCATTAAGTAGATCTCCTACAGTTTGTTATTTATTAGCAGGCCTGTTTTTTTTTTGTAGGCTAGGTCAATTCCCTCTTAAATGCTGCTCATTTTCTTGTGGCCCACTGTGACAACTGCGACAATCTGTTTGTCACAGAGTTTAGAACATCTCAATTTATATATAAAAGTAGCAGGAAGTGGAGCATCCTTATTTGTGGGTTTAGGACCTTAAAACATAGTGTGAAGACTTACCAGATTACTCCCTGTTTTTTAAAATGACATGTTAAGAAATTACTTCTTAACTTTGCATTTCAGTGAGTTCTCTTACAAGAGTGACTCTAATTTGGAAATTCCTGATTATTCTCTGTGTTATAGGTGTGATGACGTGGCAGTATGGGAATACGGCAGGCCGAGGCAGGTAGTGGGCAGTTTGCCATTCTGGGGTGAATTGTTTCTGGCTTGGTACCATATGCCTGATGATGGCATGTGTCTTCTCAGGAAGGACAAATTGCTCTCCTTCATGTTTGGCAAGCTCCTGCTGGAAGGCCAAAGAGGTTTATATTTAGTACTGATGCTGTTTAGCCAACAAGCTGGGAAAATTGTCATAATGATGCGACTAGAGATTTACTGAGGCTGTTTTCCAGAGCTGAGGATGACATGGTTGAAACGGGCTTTGAATTTCCAGACCTGAATCGTGTTGTTTCTATTTTCTTGGGGTATGGTACATCCGGCTCCCACACCCAGCCTGAAGCCAGAACTAGAGATCATTCCAATATTGTATTGGTGGGATTCCTACAAAGCTGCCTATTTTGATATACGGCTTGGTACCTAAAACTTGTCTCTTGTTTTTTGAAATTCAGCAGCATTTTGTCCTTCCCTTCTGGTGACTCATGGCTCCCTGTCTGCCTAAGCATGTGTGCTCCCAGATGTGCTGAGAGCAGAAGTCCACAGAGCATCAGCTATTTTCCTATCAAAACCCTCTTTGCCTGCTGTGGGCATGTATCCTATGAACTACTCAAAATACTGGTGACATTAAAAGCAATGCAAGCTTTGGTGCTCCCTGGGGGAATATCACTTCATCTGTTCTTTTCCTTTGTGAAACAGCAACATCGGGAACTTCCCAAAGACAGAGAGAGATGCTATGGGCTTATCTTAAATCTTATTTATCTTATTTCCACCTAGAATTGGCCACCGTGATATCAGCTGTTCACATGGAGCATCCGAGTTGCCTTCTCCCAGACACCATTCCTACGGGAATGATCACCATACAGAGATGTACAGTGAAATTCATCCTCTTCTGAATGCTTGCTTCAATCTTGGAAAGGTACTGTTTGTACTCAAGTTACATTTTCAACTGAAAATTTCAGCTATACTTAAGCTTTGCAAATATAGCGGTGTAAGCAAGCTTAAGAAAGAAATTACCTCTTGAGGAGAAAAAGCAAATATCCCAATGTAAACGTGATTTTATTGTCTTTGTTTAGGCTGGGTGAAGGAATGGAGAACCATTTGGGATGAGCTAAACTAAACAGGCTTTTTAGTAACACAACTTTTCAAACACAACTCTGCTCAGCCTCTTGGCTCAAGACCCATGAAATAAAAAAGATTAAGGAGTCTACTTTCTTCTTCTTTGCTTAAAAAATCCATACATCAGAACATTTGCTTGTGTTCTTCCACACATTCTTATAAGCAAAGGAATTTTGAAAGTATTCCTAAAAGCACTGTCATGTAGCACCATAATCCTTCACTTAGGCATTTAAATCTTCTTTCATCTGAAGTAAGCACTGGTTTTGGTTCTTGCAGCAAAACATGAGAAGTTACCTGTGCTTGTGTTGGCACTACTGGGGTTTCCTCTTCTATAAGCTAAGCAGGAGGTACCTGTGACTTGCTAATATTGCATGTGTGTCCTCCACATTTGCTGTTTTGTTACTGCTGGCAGCATATTGCACAACTAAGAGTAAGGAGTCTTATCGTTTTCTTTGTTTGTCCATTCCCTGTGCATAAAAATTAGGTTGTTCTGATGATTTAATTCCTGGGAGGACAGATCATCTTCTCTGGCTTCTTGTCATGACACTGACATTGCTTGTAGACTTTTTCAGTGATTTGACACTTTCTATCAGAGTATAATTTCCAGCTCTTCTTCCAGTGAACAAATGCTGATTAATAACTCTTGGCATCGGAAATAATTCACAGCTTTTGCTTATTTTCAGTAGCTTAGTAAACTGAGGGAAGGTCTTGACAACCTTCATTTGCTTTGATTAGAAGCTGATTGACTATTTTTGTGTCTTTCTCAGCTTTCTGTCCATTGTGCCAAGAAAAATATGGAGAACTGGTTGTGCATGTCTGTACTATCCATCCTGTACAGATCTATTAACTAACCCCCTCAGATGCTTGTTGTTGACTATTACTTGAATAAATTAATTGCAAACCCTTTGCCTAGCAAATACTGCCACGTGATGATTCATGGATATGAACATTCTCCAGCTCAGAAACCATCTCTAGTCCATTGATCTGTCAGTAAGATATTTGCTTGTATTTTCCAAAGAAGTCTTTTTTCTGTCAAGGAAGTAGTGTAGAGAACTGTGCAAGCCACAAACCAGGTCCTGAAGGGCAGGTGCTCAAGTAATGCATGATCCTACCCCTATAGGAAAAGTTTTGCTGTTTTTCTTGCAAGCTTCTTGATCAGCATTACAGAAAAGAACGCTTTCATTTGCGCAAAAGAATTAAGAAACTGAGTTACAGCAAGGAACATTCAGCCCAGCTTTCAGAGCCCTGCTGTCACCTGGACTGAAAGCAGGTTCCAGCAAGAGCTTGTCCTACTGCACTTCCTCTGCCAGCTGTCCCTCCTTTATAGGCCTTTTCAATCAAGAAAATCATTGAGCAGAGATGAATTTCCAGACTGGATCCTGACTAGTGACAGATAGCACCTTCCTCTTATTTCTTGCACTTACTCACATTCATTTCAGCAAGTCACTATGTGTTAGTTTAGGTGTTGGAAAGAGTGCTAGAGAAGCATTTTGCAAGTTGGTTTCTCAATTGGGCAGCTTGAGTGATGCCGACACAGCATGTGCGTGGGCTGAATGCTTCCACTGGCCTCGCTACTGCCCCTTGGCTTCCCAACCTCACCCACTCTATGCCAGACGCTCCCTTTAGCTTGGTGTAAGGCTTTGTTAACCGTAGGCTTTAGGAAAATGTACAGAGTCAATTAACAAGGAATGTCTTGCTCAGAGCAAATCATAGAGACTAAATGGGACACATAGATGTGAAAATGTATTTAGTATCGAAGGTTGTCATGTTGTACACCTCTCTCCATCACAGCCTGGGAGCTTTGTGGGATTCTGTTGCAGAATGATTTGCTATATTGCTGGCTCCCATGTTGTTTGACTGAGTCTGGAAAACTACTGTAATAATCAGCTATCAGTGGGTAATGGTTTCCTTTGGGTTAAGGAAGAGCAGCCATCACTCCTGCCATGCTCTGTAGGATGCTTTGGGCACCATCACCAAGCTCCTTGTGCTCTAGTTCTGGTATACTGAATGAAGGAAATGGCCTCTGACTATTTTTGATCAGTCTTGCTGGGGAAGCACATGGTCCATCTTTCCCTGACTCTCAGTCCGGGAGGTCTCCTTAGTATCTTTTTCAGAGCTATTGAGGAAATGGAGCTGTAATTACTATGTTCTCTGATACCCATACTGTAGAGTCAGCTTTTTTCTTCTTTCCAAAAGTCTTTGGTAGCCAAGAAAACTTGCTTCTTCTGTTAAACAGTTAACAAAAAGTTAAACAGATCTCCTGAATTCTCCTAAAGAACTGATTGTCTTAAGGGATTTATTGTCTTATAGATCTTTTTTTGTCTTAGTTTCTGATTGGCACTGAAAAGGTTGGGGGAATTATCTGTTTGTTTCTCCAGATGTCATTCTTTTTTTCAGCATTCTTAAATCATATTATAGATCTTTTTCTTCTGGAGTGTTATTTATTTCAATGCCATACTTTCATGTCTTTTAAACTACACCTCCTTTCCCACTGGAGCAGAAATGTTGCTATATGGACATTTGTCCCTGGCTGTTCTTGTGGAGCTTCTCCCCATATTAGTGCTGTTCTAAGTGATGCTGGCAGCTTGTCTGCTTCTAGTGCTACTTACATGTCTTCAAGTGTTATGTTTGAGGAGGTTTTGCTGTGAACTACATGTTTTTTGCTGTGAACTATGTGTTATTTGCTGTATTTAAGCAACTCCTGGCAGGCAGTTTCTATCCGAGCTGTTGTTTCCACGTCTTTTTGAGAAAACTGTGCTTTTAATTGCTTTCTTATGATTCAGTTTCAGGATGTATTCTCTTGATCCTGTACGTAACACTCACAGATACCTCATGTGCTTTAGCTTTGATGCTGTTGTAAACGAGGATATTGCGATTATGGCAAAGCCTTTTCCTTGTATCTTTTTGTTGGCCTCTTTCTTGTGAAGATGACATACCACAGGGAGCTCTCTTTTAAGTCAATTTACCAGCGGGCTGAAAGCAGCCACCTTGCCTTTCCACGGGTCCAGGTACTGACGCCACTAGCTCTGCTGGCGAGTTTTGGGTAGGATCCACCCTATGTTAGCATTACCACCCTGTGGTGGTCTTACATTACTACTCTCTTCAAGTCTTAATCATCCAAAAATAAAAGACCTTTTTTTTGTTGTTTCCTGCTGAGTTCTTCTTGTTTGCCTGGTTTGTTTCTGTTAGAACTGCGGTGACAGCATGAAGATTTCTTCACTTTTCCAGTCAATTGTGCATTTACTATGGAGCTCGCCTTGAGCCTGTTGATGCAGTGCTCAGGAGTGAACATGGAGCATTACAGGAGGGAAAGCTTGGTCTCCTGGTGCTTTGCCCCTTGAAGACACACTGTCAGATTTTCCTGATTTGTTTTGCTGTCAGATTCCTTTTCTAAAGGGATTCAGAGCCAGGAGAATTTTTATCAGGTTTGCACTGGGACAGGTGCTGCTGCTGCAGTTACCTGCACTGTTGGCACTCGGTTCTCCTGCTGCTGTTCCACTGGGCGTTTCATGATTACTGCAGGTGGATGGGCTCTTCTGGCTTTAGTTTTAGAGCTCCAAGCAAAACCAACAAGAAATGGAGCTGAGAATCAAGGAGAAGATCTGGAGCAGCAGAGGGAATAATTGCTCATGTTACAGCTTTATATACTGAGAAAAAGCAAATGTAGTTTCATATTTTACAAACTGCATTTATTCTCATTGGATAGTCCTGATAATACCAGTACTTAAGGTCTGCTTTGTGAGAAAGTCCTTTTCTTTCTGAAAGGAGAAAAGCTGAGACTGGTACAGAGCATCATAGAACAGTATTGGTCTGGCTCCCAGTGCTACATGCAGAGACCCAGAGCACACAGCTCATCTGGCACTTGGAGCCCATTGACTTAAACCTTGGCTTCCAAATGCACTTTCCCCCTGGTTTGCCCGGGGTTCTTGGGGTCCCACTGGCTGGAAAGGTGCAGCTGTGCCCAATGGCCAGTCCATGGAGCTGCCTTCCATCTCCACAGGACCTTTGGGTCTCCTCACCATTACAGTGCCATTACAGCGATGGATTCCCAGAGAAGTTCCTCTGAAAAATGAACATTTCACTAATTAACACCTCCCTAGGGCATAAGGCCTGCTGGTGCCTGAAGTTGCATGCCTCTGCGTGAGGCATCACTTTGAACAGAAAGGTCTTTGCTTCAGTGTTTTGGTTTTGGATTCTTTAAGTTCTTGAGATTTCCAGGTATTTTTCTCTTGAGGCAGTCAGAAACAGTGTTTTGTGTGGTTTGGAAAATACGTCACAATCTGTGGGAAAGGAAGAAGTTTGTAAAACAGAGACGTTGTCATGAACTTCATCAAAATGAAGGATCCCTTTGGCTGGAGGAAAGCACGTCCTGGAGGGATCTGGTTACCCCGGGGAGATGCTTTGGTGCAGACACCGGACAGAAGCAGAGGAGCTGGCATCCTGCACCCAGCATCCATTTTCATCCTAATGGGAAATAACGTCCCCCTGAGGGGCTTAATCTGATCCCAAACACCTGATGTTGATTGGCGTGGAAGCACAAGGCTGACAGTTTCTTCACTTTTTTTTTTTAATTTAATCTCAGGTAATTTAACAGGAAATATTCTTAGCAAAATTCAGCCCTGTCTTGAATTGTTAATGATCTCTGTACCAAGAAACTGCGCTGTGGCACCAGATTTCCCATGTCACGAAACCGCTGGAGCCCTGGCAGCCTTCTGCAGGGTGGTTAGATAAGAGGAGACAGATATATTCAAAGGCAAAGAAGGATCTGGTACAAAGTCTGAGCTATGGTTTTAAGACTGTTTTGCACTGCGGGCCATTAACACATCTGTATGTTTTTTCCTCTCCTTTCAGAAGTCTTGGCTGGTTATTCTTCATTACATCAGATTTTACCTTCTTTGTGTCTCTACTCAGTGTTTACCTTTCCAAGCAGTGCTGCTACATATAGGTTGCCTCTCCCATATTTCTTCACACATCTGAGCAGCAGAAAGCTCTGCCCATAGGACTGCAGTGTGGAGAGCATGACTGGCATTTGCAAACTGTGACTTGCAGTGCCAAACGCCAGGGAGCTCGCAGCGAGGTGTGAGATGTGCTCGTACTTGATATAGCACTCCTGCCATACACAGGTTCCTTTTGTTATCTAAAATTAACCAGCATGTGCTTCTGGCACCGTGCTGCTGCTGTTTCCAAAGTGACAGCCTCTTCTTTTGCATCCCAGGAGATCACCTGAGTGGCGGCACATCTTTGTCTCAGCACTGCCTCCTTCTCTTTCCCCAGCCCGAGGGGGGCTCTGGCGGTGTCAAAGCTGAAAGCTTCGAAATGACAAAACCCATTCCCAGGGGTAGGAAGGGACAAGGTTTTCCTGTCAACTGTCCACCTGCTCAGCATTAACACGCAAGACATCACGTTTTCAAAATGTTCTGTTGTCAAAAGCTAGGAGAAGTTACGTCTTTCTGACTGCTCCCTGCATTATGCTGGGACCAGTCACCAGTGCCTCTCCTCTACCTCTGCAGTGATGCAAGAGCCCAATGTGCTGATAGCCATTTGTATGTTGGCATCAGTCCTTACTATTAATGGTGTAGCTGCAGACAAACCACTTTCTTTTCTCTAACTTTCTTTAAACCTGCCACAAAATTTTGAAACACACCATTAGTACATTTTCTGGCCAAAACACAGATGGGTGAGCGTGGTGGGATGCTGGTGCAGGAGGACAGTTGACTTCTGTACCACTACGTCCAGCATTCTGTGGAAGCGGCAGCCAGAAGACACATGAACTACATCAATGTTTTCCAGGTACTTCAGTGTTACTGGGATGCTCAGAAGGCCTGCTGGGCCTTGCCGACATTCTGGTGCCCAAGATCTTCTCTTTAGAAATTTCTTATTTTCAAGACTCCATTACAAAGAGTAAGAAAACCACTGGCACAGAGTTTGCAATGTACATAATCTCTGGGAGCACTCCTGTGGGTTTGTAGAACGGTGCCAGCCAACAGTAAGGAAGGTTTATCGTGAAAAATGCCCTACAACAGCAATAACTTCCATTCACATTTTACTTGAGTCAGTTGTTCTCATCTGTATTTCTGCATCATCAGACACATTGTGCAGGAAGTTCTATGTTAAATAAGGCTGAATATTCTGCTAATGATAAACATCACAAACAAGTGCAACCACTGTATTCAGTGCGATCTAAATGTAACACTGTACACTTTTGCTCCCTCCCAACTTCTCTTCTTGTCCTGGAGCACACGCAGGCCAGCGCCTTGGAGCTTTCCTCACCAACCACCATCTTTACGATCAGGCTGGAGCCAAAGTGGTGCTGAAGTCACAGCTGAGTTCGAAGCACTGATGCTAAGAACAGATCCAAATTGCTACTGCTCGGCGCAGTAACGACACGAATTTGGTCTCCTGAGAAAATATAATACATGTTGAAATAATAAAAAAAAAACCCTAGACCTTAAAAGTAACTTTAAAAATAATTTAAAATATCCTTGGGTCCCAGCAGAAAAGCGTGATAATTGAGACGTACTCAGAAACATTAGTAATTTCATCTCCCTGCATGCTGAGTTAGAGCCTGTGAAATATGTGGTTAGTGACTAATTTCCATTTCCTGCTTTGTAGCCCATATGAAAAAGCTGTTTTGAAGGGTTGGTCTATTCAGAGTTTGTGCAGGCATTGGAAGACTGCAGGCCCCAACTCTGCAAATGGTGCCCAACTCTCTGCGGTGGCAGTGGCAGCTGTCCTAAAGCTGCACCCTTCCAGGCCTGGGGTGCCCCAAGCAGCGCCCAGCCGCACACTGACACATAGCAGCTGACAGACAACCAGCAGTATGGGTGCACAGCTATTTATTAACAGTGTCGGCCAGCAGACAGCTTGTTCTGTAGCTAACGAGGGGATGCAGCAGCTGCTCCTACTCCCTGAAATACAGAATCACAGAACTGTAGGGGTTGAAAGGGCCCTCAAGAGATCATAGGGTCCAACCCCATGCTAAAGCAAGTACCCTACAGCAGGTTGCACAAGTAAGCGTCCATCTGAGTCTTGAATATCTCCATAGAAGGAGACTCTGCAACCTCTCTGAGCAGCCTGTTCCTGTGCTCCGTTACCGTAAAGGAGTTCTTCTGCATGTTTGTATGGAACACGCTCTGTTCAAGTTTCAGGCCATTGCTCCGTGTCCTATCACTGCACAGCACTGAGAAGAGCCCGGGTGCCCCACGCTGCAGAGAGGTGCCCAGCACTGCCCGGGCAGCCTGGCTGCAGGCATGCAGAGCTTTCGAGACGTCTGCTAATGAGCTCAGCATGGAGCTGCTGCAGAAGTCTGTAACAAACGTTGTATACAGCTCAATGCAGCACACTGTAAACTCGATAAAAATGACCTGTCTCGGCTTAGTGTGTGGAACTGAGCAGTTTTCCACTGCCTGTGGGTTCCTCACAGACATCCATCTGCATACGAAGGCTGCTTCAGGAATGCCATTCCCTTCAAGTTGTGATTAGCATTTATTTCCCTGTGCTGCATTCAAATATAGCAGTAGATTTACTTATGATCTCTTACTGAGACTGTAGAAATTAAAATACTGGGGAAAAGTGCTTATTCACGAAGGAAAATCAAGTGAATAGAACATATCAATCAATTTATTTCAGATCTACAAAATACAAATCTAAAAATGTCATTTTACAGACAGTATTCACCATTTACTTTGTATTTTAGTACGGTTTTAAGCCTATCTTGCACAGAATGGTAATGTAACAGAACAACAAAATATTCTACATTTTACCTTTTCAGATTTCCTCAGCTCAGTCTATTGTACACATCAAAAATACCGCTGTGCACAGGAATCAATTCAACAGCTGTATTTCAAAAATAGATTGGCTCTATCTCATAACCGAGACACCAATTACAGTACATTCAGTACAAATCCTTCCAGGATACGCTCAGTAGTAACAGTGGTAGCAGTAGTTAAAATCTTAACAGTTCTGTGAAACGATCAAAGCAAATGATAACAGAATTACAAAATTCAGTTCATCATTTAAATGTAAAGTAAAACCCATGTAAAACTACAATGGAAGAAGAAATTACACGGGCACGAGTGCAAATAGCAATACTTTAAGCCGTCTTCTCTCTTTGGTAAGAACCGATCAGCAGGAAGTACACGGTAACAACTGGAGTCAAAGACTAATTCATGACATATAGCTGTTCCTACCTTAGGCAGTCTAGGTGATTGCAGGTATCCTACAGCAGAAAAGTTACAATTCTACTTAACATGGATCATTTTTTCCTCTTTTAGGTTTAAATATTGAAATTATTTCTTTTCTTCCATAAATAGCTTTTCAGTAGTATAGTCTCTTAAAGAATTTAAAAATAAATAGTAAAATATACACCATTTCAAAGATTAAATTTAATTCCTTATGGGTATCTCCCGAAAATATCTCTCCAAAGAATAAATAACTTTGGGTTTCTCAAATATTTGGTAAAATGTCAATTACTTTTAGGTGAGGAGCTTTCTCTGAGGATTAAGGAAGTACCACTGATTTTTCTACAAAGCTTTTACCATACAGGTGGAATTTCAGTAAATTTACAATAAGAATATAATCTGTAATATAATATGGAACTTCCCCATTAAAAAAAAATACAGTAAAAAAACTGCCCAAAATTCAACCTTAAGAATTTCAGGTTCAAACCGGAGGAGCTTCCAGGGAACTATGAAGCCCTCTTACAACAACAGTCAAGCTCAGCTGTGTATGTCAAGAGGCCACAATAATAATAAAGCAATTTCTTTTGGCAGTGGAGTCAAGGTTTTCTACTGACACATATTAAAAATCAGAACAAGAATGAAGTGGGACAAAGGGGAGCGATGTGGGTGAAGAACACTTGAGTAAAAGCCATCCTGATAAAGAAATAAATTCCCTGCAGGGATTTCAATATTACCATCGATTTTAAACAGACTCTTTTTTTCCCCATTTGAAGGCTTGACTCCCACGAACAATTAAGGCAATGCCACTGAAAATTTCTATCTGAGATTGCAGGGTATCATCTGACCCAAGCTCCTCCTTCATTATTACTAAAGGAAAGAAGAAAATTGCAGGCCACATCAGCAAAGCAGCTAGTTGACAGTCCGGCAGCTGGAAGCATCATCAGACATTAAAAATATATATATATCTTAACTGCAGGAAAGCTCTTCTGGAGAGGCAGACAGAAAAAAAAAGCCTTTTTAGAAGCTGCCAGCGAGGTAAAGGCAGTACTGACTGCTCATGTGTTCGGAATGCATAAATAACAACAAGTACATTCACTAACTTCCTATTCACACCTACAGATAGTTTACACCAAATATTAAGCAGAATGCTTTTCTACTCCTTGCTTGATTCCAAGCACAAGATGTAAGAACCAGTTAAATTGCACGGTCCAGCCCTTATCTCTGCAAACCTCAATTTGATCAAGGAAATGCTTTTTAGCATCTTCTTCGCTTTTCCCGACTGTCAGCGCATCCCGGATATATTCAATATCCTCTTTGCTGGTTAACTGGGGCATTCCAGTCATTAGCATCATGGAGAACAGGATGATGAGCAGGTTGGTGTGATGTCGGAGAGCTAAATAAGCCTTCACACACACATCCTACAAAAGAGAAGGATTGTCAGTTAAATGATGAGGTGCATGAAAAGGGAAGATTCAGCAACTTCATGGGAACTTGGGTATGAACTACTGACCGCCACCGTTCAGTCAGTGGTGTGTGAGGGAGAGGAGACCCCAGAGCGCCGCTCATCCCAGCAGAAACATTACACTCATGTCTGCATCCACTGCCACGTCGTTGATGAGGGCACCTGAGGGCAACAAGTCCCGCTCTGGTGCACAAACGAAAGGCTCTTTTAAATAATATGATATTAGTTGTTGAAGCTCAAAACTTCAGCTTCGCCAGAATTTCAAATTGATTTCCCTGTCATGTAATCCCTTGCTGAGACTGTTAAAAAGGCAGCAGTAATTCATCATCTTTCTTCACAATTGGTATGTTTCCATTTAAAGACCATGGGACAGCAAGCGACTCTGAATAAAGCAGCACCTCCAGGGCTCAATTCTTCATTTTATGTGGATGTCTTTAAAAGCTGCGGAGGTGACGGCTTGTTTAATGGAGATGGCTCTCCAGGCGTGCTGTTCTGTCACATTTCTCCAGCTGACAGCTCTGCTTCAAACACAGCCGTGCTGCCTGGCTTTAGGTTATGTACTGTCCTACTGGATTCAAGGGATTATTGGGTTTTTTACTGCTTTTTTCACATCACATATATAAGTAATTTGTGCTTAGCAGCGTAAACTTTCTGCAGCTTAGAAAAACATGAAGTACCTTTGAAAAGAACGGTTAATGATAAGTGACGAATACACAAATCGGAATGATTATTTCTTACAGTGAATTCAGTACTCATTTACTTTTTGAAATAACATTTTAAGGAAAAGCAATCAAACGTTAGAAATCAAAATGAGGAAGTTAAATTAGGCCTGCAATGCGGTAATGGGAAGAGATGAGAAATAATTCCAAGAACGTTGTTGCTATTAAAACCTAAGCTAAAGCAACACTGATTTTTACCCAAATAAAGATTCAGATTAACCTTTCCACAAATTTATTGAACTAATTTTAAAAGTCCTATGCAATTCAAGTATTTTCATATACCTTTCTAACAAATCTCATTAGCTCTGTAGAACTCTGGTTATTTCTGACACAGTGGGTGTTTTTTTTTTCTTCCTCAGAAACAGTAAGAATGGCGCAAATAACCCTAACATCTATGGCTGCTCACACAGCGACGTCAGACAAACGAGCAGACAGGTCAGGAAAACACAAGGGAAGAAAGACGATATTCTGAAGATCTGTCCGTAGGGCTTTTTTCTTTCTCATTTTTTCCCCTATTGCCTGGGCCCCTCGCATTTCCTAGTAAATCCTGTCCTGAAATAAGATGAGAACTTTAATGTCAGTTCAGCTCTGGCAAAGCAGAAGATGAATTGCAATGGCCAAAGCACAGTTTACAATAGAAAACACAATCAACTTTTCACAGGGATTAGTTTCACTTCATGACACCAGGAAAAAGAATTCTACTTATGTATATCGACTTCAAACAGGGAAATCTTGTCACAAGAGTTAGTCTGGTTTTTGTTTCTCTTGGAAGAGATGAAAGCTCCTTATAGTCGTATCAAAGGAGGTTTTGCATTTCTCTGTGGATGATACATCTCACTGCTGAAGGTGTCTGAGACAGAAAAACAATTATGCAGTCAAGAAACTGGCATCGCTGTCCTCGAAAGAATTCAAAGGATTTTAAACATCTGCACCTCCTTGTTACAGTTATTTATGCAGGCAGGAGCTGAATGGAGTTTGGAATTAACACCTCCCAGAAAAAGTCATTTCTGTACTTCTGAGAGAGGAGGAGGGAACCAAAAGCGACACACGTGCGTGTCAGGGATATGTGCATATCGTGGGACTGGAAGAAAGCTGTTAACTAATCAAAGCCACGGGCCAAATGAGAGGAGCTGAGGAGAAACCACCCCAAACTTGTCCATGCGACAACAGTGGGTTATTCTGAGAGCTTGAAACTGTCGTTAAGTATCAGTGTCCTAAGGGTCAAGTGTTTGTATAACATGGAGTGCCCAAGTTCTGTTATACAGGCCTTCTCTTTCATGTACATCGCTTTTCAGTGATGAAGCATACGTCCTTCTTCCTTCTGTCACCTTTGTCTGACCATCAAATACATGGGATTTTGTAAGCAAATGGCACAACCAGAAGAAATGATGAGATCAGTACTAAAAGCACAGATCCCTGTAATGTCAAGTCTGCAGGGCAAAGTAATGAAAAATGAATGAATGAAATAAATGAGATAGAATGAATAAAAATTCATTCAATGGCAAAAGTAGTAAAGAGAAATTTAGGCTAACTACACGTAGTAACAGCTTGGTGGACAAAGCTCAAAAGTCTAGGGAGATCTATATTAAAGCTCTCTGAAGGGTTCCTACATGTCAGACATCAAGAAGTTGCACGTATGTAGGAGCAAAAGAGTGGCACGGGCTTCAGCCAAAGGCTGGAAAGGAAATGCCACCACGTTTGACACAGCAAGAAAAATCTGGACAGTACTGAGGCAGCTGAAAAGTTCACAGATGGGACATAGAAATAATTGTCTTCTCAGATTAAATCATGCTTATCAAATAATGTTTTCTACTAAACATTTCTGTCATTTCATTAATAGCCTCTGGCATCTTATTTTTTTTTTTAAACCATTGTGAAAAGAGCAAAAAGGGAAGCAAAATGTGGAGTAAGAGCTAAGAGAAGCAAGCTTTACTGCCACGCTACCAACAGTGCAGCAGTACCAGCACAGTACTAACTAGCTGTACCCTGCTGCAGGGGGCCTGAAGTCAGCTGTGTAACTACACCTGAAGTAGGAGCTGTGTCTGACACATCTGCAGGGACCAACAGGTGATAGGACATAAAGCCAGACAAACCCATGGGTATTTTAGAATATCAAGAAGACTGAAGCCCGTGAAAACAAAGCATTCTTCTAAAGTACAACATATTTAATGTAGCTGAAGCACAAATTAATGAGCAATGCTCTTAAAAATTAATGAAGGATAAATGCTGAGACTTTTCCATTACTGCTTGCATGAATCAGCAGGCACACCAAATGAATCCCTCGCTATTTGGGAACATGACACAGCCCACTGGTTGGAAAGCAAAGCTTTCATTTTGTTTACATTTGTTATCTGAACATATAATTAAAACACACTTTTTTTACAGCAAGATAGGAGATGTGTATCTTGCTCTGTGTCACTATTTTACTAGTACAGAAGTATTTTGCTTTCAACTTTCTTTTTAAATCCTGTAAGGCATTACCAGTACAGTATAGCAGGTTGCATACAGTACGTAACGCAGCAGAACTGTACACGAACTTACATGTCTTCAGTCCGTATTATTGTTTGTCTGTGCCCACATCATCCCACGTCAGACGAGCAGGTTATGTGTCACGGTCACTGCCCACAACAGTACAGCACGTTAAGCACTGTTCTCTGGTTAATGACACTAATGGAACTGACACTGGCACTGTCGTGGCATTTCTGCACCAGTGGGATGGTAGCAGTATTTACTTTAGAAATTCGTACCGCAGTAGAAAAATAAAAGCATTCAGTCGAAGCCAGGATTGCTCTGTATGATGAGGGCTTACTGAAAGAAGCTCAGACCAAAATCACCTCCTGTCACTTCCGTATTTGGGCTGCTGAAGTAAAGGTCATACATTCACTGAAGAGCTGGAAGATCCATATATATGAACACAACATCTCCTCACCACAGACACCAGGAACTTGCCCGTCTTCCAGTTCTCCACCAGCACACTTCCATATTTTCAACTACTTCCTGCTTCCAGAACTGAGGTGTTCTACAAACTGACATAACCTAGATGGGTGTCCCAGCCCCACACCTGCACGTGGCCAATGGGCGAGCAGTGCCACCCTTCTTGTATGCAGTACAGCTGATGGACTTCTTTAAGAGCATGGGCTCAGCATTCCCCACTTCCAAAGCAAGTCCTTGCGCAAAAGAAAGACTCAAAAATAGCACCTGGTGGTTTATAGTTATTTTCAGAAGTCTGGGCTCAAGAATGACACTTGCCTAGTTATTTGCTGAACAATCACGTGCGTCTTCAATGGGACGTGCTCACTACCCCTCAGGTACTCAGTGTTGAAAAGCAGACTCTGTAGCAGGTAGGGCAGAGAGAATGGTCCATCCAAAGGGAATCCTGAGTACCTAAGTCAGGCCTGCTGCTCTGACTCTCACTCTGGAGGAGACTTTAGATAACAGAGGGAACCTCCTTTTCAGTCAGGCACATATTTAAAGTTCCTAACGATGTGTGCAGGAATACCAACCCAGACATCTATTTACCTTTGGTCAGCCATTTCATTAAACATACTAAACAGCATTTTGCTTTGTTCTCTCCTTGTCACAAGATTACAAAATCACAACTTGTTTTGGAGGAGCTCAGTTAAAATTGCACAAACTGCAGTAGAATAGATTTTTAACACTGTTCTCTTTCACAGAGTTCAGTCCATCTGATTTACAAAACCAGAATTGTACACGGTTTAAGACCACTGTAAAGCTCTGTCCAGATGCAGCAGGCCCAGCCCTAGGACAAGAGGGCAGAATCAGGAGAGAGTAACAGTGGCACAGCCAGCTGAGAACACTGACTTGTACTGCACAGAATACTCTGCTTAACGCTGTCTCTCTGCTGTCACAGATACTGATGTCCCTTACAAAGTATTTTCAATCTAAACAAGAAACAGACTGCCTGCCTGACTGCAGCTAGCTGAAGCTCTTCAGTGTGGCTTCATTGCTGTTTGCATCCTAGTTCCCCTAATCCTACAGATAGTGTTCGCTTTTAGAGCTAAAATAACCCAGAAATGTATTATGATTCAGTAAATTATATTAATGCAATACCCAGGAGCACAGACCTTTGAAATCCAAGGCACTAATGTTCCTTTCAAAGGGCAAAAATGTCACTTAATTCATTTACAGTTCAATAGTCACTTTACCTGAAATTTGTGGAAATGGAGACTTGTCTTCTTTCCGGAGGTCCCCATGACAAACAGAAAATCTGGAGTCAGCACAAAAGGAACTCTCTCCTTATTAATTCCAAGGAAACTTTTATAATTCCCAAGAATATGGCCAAAGTCAATATGAAAAAGGTTACCTTTATAACAAGAAGTCACAGTTAGGCTCAAATGCAATAAACTACCAAGAACACCCATATGCATTTACTGTATTTCCGAAACCATTTGTAGGTGCATATGATGACTGTGTAGTTCAGTAGAAAAAGACTATTTTCTCTCTTTTTTTTTTAATACATAATTGTGTTCTCTTAGTGAAATTATTTTTTGTCTTTGGCAGTTGTTAAAACCAGGTAGACCCGTTGTGTTTTCCAAACATACACTCACAGCTTTTCAAACATGAAGCGAGGACAGCTTGTGCCTCCAATCCGTAACAATCAGATCCCAGCACATCACTACATGGAAAAGGTTTGTCAATTATGGCACAAATTCTCAGCAACTCTGGAACTAGAACATGCTTCTTCCTCACATACCTGCATTACCTGTTTATATATCTTTCCGCAATGTACAGAATAAGTTTCCCACACTAAGGATAACTCTGAGATTGTAGTATAGTACCAGGTCCTGGGAAAGTGATGAAAAACTTCACTTTTAAGGACTGCTACACCTATAGGACTGGAGTGGCCTGCTGCTCTTTAGACTGATTTATTAGTTTTATTGGCAAACAAGATGTAAGGATAAAAGAGTATGTTCACATAAAAACATGCATTTGTAAGAATGGCATATACATCCAAGAAGACAAAACATCAAGTGACGTAAGATGTTACTAAATAGCAACCCTTAGGTGTACCATCCTTACATGAGCCAGCATTTCAGCCAGCTTTTTAGTGCTCACAACTACCCCAGTGCTGACATATTCTGCAGACCTCTCAGTCACCTCCTTCTCCCTTCTGTTGTTCAGCTCCTGTTAAACTCTGGCTAATCTGCTCCTGACTATAAACAAATAACATTTCCTTTACTGTCTCCCTTTCTAGTGACCTATCATGTACCTTCTGCTAGTACATAATATATATAGCAGTATATATATTAATTTTGAAATTAAAGCATTTATTTGTCTTCTTTTCCACGAGGATTTCTGGTGAACTTTTTTTTTTTTTTCCTTTTTTTTTAATTGTAGTTTTCAATTAGCTCATTTCTGCCTTCAGGGTACTTCCTCTCTCCAGCCTTCAGCTGGTAAATCATTAACTACAGTATGATAAATATTAAATACATGGTCTTCTGACTAAAACCAAAAGTATTTTCTGTCTCTTAGCATTATGTAAAGACTAATTAGGAAGTAATGAGCTCATGAAACTGGAACTGAATTTCTTAGGCCAGACAGAATGCCTTTATATGTACAGCTCAATCTGGGGTCCTTCCTGGGATGTCCGTAAAGAAGTAATCCCAAAGTTTGTAATACAAAAAAATATAGGTTCAGGAGGCGTGCAGCCATGTGGTGAGAAGTTTGTTTCCTCAGCTATGGCAAAAGGACAATAGAATGCTCATGTAACACATCTGCACAGCCAACTTCTACTAAGAAATCTGATTTATCACACATTGGTCCTTAAAGATTTCAATGGACTATTCACAGCCGACCCGGTTGCGCTGACCCATCAAGTCACTTGTGCACGTTCTAGACAACGTCCTCTTGAAGAACATAGATAGACTGTTCAGTAGACAATAGTCCACTATACACAGACCAGCAACCTTCCAGAAACACATCTGGTGCTCTTGCATCAGCCAGTTGGTCAGGCAGCCACACACAGCCACCTTTACAGGGTAGCTGAGCAACTCAAGCTTGAGGTAGCTCTCATTGGCCAGCCCAGAAGAGCCGCCCAGCAAAGGATAAAAACAATGGTGTGACAGAGAATACAAGAAGTTGGCTGCTTCTCCAACTGTGGCTCATCAGCAGGTGAGATTAATCATTAAAGGTGCAATCCCTTCACAATTTGACAAGTATGCTTAGCTTCATGCTTTAATACGCTTTAATATCTCATGTTTAAATTGTTTACATTTCATTTAATATGCTCATGTTTGAACTGCTGGCATTTTTGTCCCGAGACACACCATCCCACAGACTTCAGTAACAAAACACCACACTCCACGAACACTTATTTTCTAGGATTTTCTACAAATGTATATAAAACAGTTATGTTCCTTTGAAGCGATCACAGTCCAATAACATTTTAATTCTGATAGCACATACAATCCCACTCAGAACCCCATTCACACTCCAGACAAGTGAGTATCTGTCTACTTTTAAAACCTTTTGGCTTTTAGATCTTAAATCGTCATAGAATGGCCTAGGTTGAAAGGGAACACAGTGATCATCTAGTTTCAATCCCCCTGCTATGTGCAGGGTCGCCATCCGCTAGACCAGGCTGCCCAGAGCCACATCCAGCTTGCCCTTGAATGCCTCCAGGGATGGGGCATCCACAACCTCCTTGGGCAACCTGTTCCAGTGCGTCACAACCCTCTGTATGAAAAACTTCCTCCTACTATCTAACCTAAACCTCCCCTGTCTCGGTATATAACCATTCCCCCTTGTCCTATCACTGTCCACCCTTATAAACAGCCGTTCCTCTTCCTGTTTATATGCTTCTTTCAAGGACTGGAAGGCCACAACAAGGTCACCCCGGAGCCTTCTCTTCTCCAAGCTAAACAAGCCCAGTTCCCTCAACCTTTCCTCATAGGAGAGGTGCTCCAGCCCTCTGATCATCTTAGTGGCCCTCCTCTGGACCCGCTCCAAGAGCTCCATGTCCTTCATGTACTGGGGGCCCCAGGCCTGGACGCAGTACTCCAGATGGGGGCCTCACAAGAGCTGAGTAGAGGGGGACAATCACCTCCCGTGCCCTGCTGCCCACACCTCTTTTGATGCATCCCAGAATACTGCTGGCCTTCCAAGCTGCATCTCTCTACAATTTAGAGACAAGGGTGTTGTGCAAGACCATGGCAAAGGCCTTGCACAAGTCAAGGTAGACAACATCAATTGCCCTTCCTTCATCCACTGATGCTGTCACTCCATCAAATAAACATCTAGATCTTACATGAAGGCCCAAAAAGGGTAATGATAAGTTTCAATATCATAGAAGTATCTGAATTTGAAAGCAATGGTGACAGAACTGGATTCTTTACCTTCATTCACTGTTTTATGCATTACTTACTAGATTAAAACATAAACCTAGTGAGGTGTAGAATGTCCTCGCTTCTATGAAATTCCCCCCAAAAACCCAGACTCACCTGTTTCTGTGATCATAATGTTATCATTGTGTCTGTCTCCTATTCCAAGAACAAAGGTTGCCACACAGTAGCCAGCACAGGAATAAACAAACCTTTCCACAGCTGCCTGAAACTAAAAATAATTTTAGAGATGTTAAATGCTTCAGTGTTAGAAACGTTCCTTCAGTCATTCCCAAATTAATATGCCTTTCTGTTGATGTGTATCAAGCAAAAGTCAAACAAACTGTCTTATAAAGTACACTGTTGCACAGCAGAGATAAAGATCACAGCCCTGCACTGCACTCGCTATGCTGTGAGAACAGGCTGTACTCTCTAGGCCAAATAAAATTAGCACATAGTAGTCCACACTTTCTGAGAAAATAAAGCTCAAACAGGTCACTGAACCTAAGCAAAGAAGTTACGAGTACCCAAATCTGTACTTCAGTCCTCTGAAACCACAGTGCCTCTCAGTGTTCTACATGTCCTTTCAATCTGCTCCTCACGTATCACTTCTAAATACCACTGACAAAGGAGTCGTTTCTAAAGCATCTTGTAACTCAGAAGCCCGGCTGCCAGCTGGATGCAGAAGGCTCTTTCACAGACATTCACAACTGAGTACAGGGAAATGAATGGATTTTTCAAACTCGTGAGTAACATAACTCTAAACACAACTGTGGACCCTATGCTTCTCAATTACTAGGGTGCATTTGAAAACTGTGCCCTGGTTTTGGCTAGGATAGATTTATCTTCTTTGTAGTAGTTGGTATGGTGTTGTGTTTTGGATTTAGGATGAGAATAATGTTGATAACACATGGATATTTTAGTTGTTGCTGAGCAGTGCTTATAGTAAGTCATGGATTTTTTGACCTCTCACACTGCTCTATCAGTGAGGAGCCCAACAAGGAGTTGGGTGGGGACAGAAGCAGGACAGGTGACGCAGACTGGCCAAAGAAATATCCCATACCATATGGCATCATGCTTAACCATAAAACCGGGGGAGTTGGCTGGGGAGGGCTTTTATTGTTTGGGAACTGGCTGGGCGTCACTCAGCTGATGGTGAGCAACAGCACTGTACATCACTTGTTTTGTGTAGTCTTATCTTTTTTGATGCTTTTTTTCTTTTCTTTTTTTCCTCCTTTTCTTTCCTATTAAACTGTCTTTATTTCAACCCATGAGTTTTACATTCCTCCCCTCCTCCTAATCCTCCCCACAATCCCGCTTTAGGGGAGGAGAACTCAAAGAACTCACCTTCTCCTCAATGACACATCTGTCCTTGAGCCACTGGTTCAGTATTTCATCCTTAAATGCACCGGTGTTGCCAACTGTACTCTGCTGAATTTTGGCAATCGTTGTAGCATCTTTCACAATTTCAATCATTCCTGGCAGAAAACAAAGGAGAAACTAGAATTTATATTAAATTTATATCAAAGCATATAAAATACACAAAATAATATTTTAAACTGTGCTTTTTAAACCTTTTGCATAATTTCAATAGCTTGTGAGCATCCATTTATTTTACAAGCAACACTGGCTCTTGCCCAGTCCCAGCTGAAGCCAGCCAGAGCCCATAACAACACTAATGTGGAAACACAACGTCTGAAAAACACCACCAAACTGAATAGTGTTGCACTTCGTTTTGTGTTTGCTGGGCTGTTGTTTGTCTCTCAGGAGTGAGCTCCAGATCACATTCCAGCTGTTGGGAAGGCTTCTCCTGCCTGTGCTCACAAGTCTCCCTCTGCTGGTGAACAGCTTCTTGACTCCGGGAGAGCGGAGCTGTTACAGGAGACATCTTCTGCTTCTCTTTGCATTTTCAAGTTCTCCAAGCATAGCTGTGTAGTTTAGCAGTGTGAAAAGTCTACAGATTTTAGAGCGGATGCTAATGACAACAATTTACTGATCATTCTCTGCTGTAGAGCTAAAACAGCAGTACAAGATCTAGACAGAATGTTGTACAGCTTATTCTGCCTAAGCAAATATTCCAGCTATGTGCTGGAATAGTGTATCTCTCCCAGCAGATCCTTCTAAATAGATACGCCTCTCAGTAGGTATGGTTAGTCCTAGAGAACGCTTCAGTAACTGGGACAGATCTCAACTAAGCTGCATTCATCTGAGCAGAAAGCAGCAAAAGCACAGTGCTGCCTGTTACCGGGGATCCGCGGTACCGAGGCAGGTGACTTTCACATTATGTGCCAACTCGAGCTTTTTAAATTTGGCAGTGACCCAGCACAGTAAGTAGTGAAAAGTGCCTCATAAAGCCACGAACATATGGCCATGCCAACGGGAGAGACAGTAAGGCATGACTGTTCACCCATGATACATGGTAGAGAAAGTTCCTCCTCCTGGGGTCTATTTGGCAGCAGCAGTGGACGTTTGCAGAACTGCAAACTGTGTTGAAAACAGATGTCTTCAACAGACAGAGAAAGATCTGCACAGAAGGGGATACCATCCAGGTGTTAGGAAATCTGCAGGACATCTGTCTGTTTCCCTATTTTCATTGTAAAACAGGGTAATGTCCTTGTGTAAATACACAGAAACTGTCTTAAGTTTCCTGGAAATATGAAGAGGAAGGGAAGAAGCAGTTTGGAAGAAAACCATCAAAAAAAATTGTGAAGGAAAATTTGCATGTCACCACTCTCTGGTTTTGTTCCAAAAAAGCATAAGCTGTGTTTCAAGGTGTCCCACATTGGGTATTACTAATTTAGGCTACAGGTATTTTCAGCCAACCACATAGAAGTGCAGTGTCAATGTGATTAACCATGGCCCTGCCACGTGCTGGGGGGATGCTGAATTCTTACATCTCCCTTCCCAGTGCATGGACAAAAACAAACAATTATTTCCTTGAGATCACAGAATGGGGAACCCACTAAGAATTCAAGAAAGAATACTGAAGTCTGGAAGTTGAATTTAAGAACACCGTGGTCGCTGGCAGAATTCCTCCACCTTCCTCCATTAATTTAAAATATTACGTTGCCTTAAGATGATTTTAAACAAGAAAAAAAATGAAAGCATTACATTTGTTATAACACAAGGTTAAAAAAATGACCTATGCTTACAGTTTAAGTGTAGGTTGTATTTTGGTATATCATGACTATTTCCTTTGACTTTATTAGAGTTCTATCAATATGATTTCTTTAGTTTTAAAAACACTTATATGAGGAGAAAAGAAACACTTATGTGTTGCACTACCAAGTACTGCATCAGTGAGTGAGCTGGGCTTTCTGCACTCCCGAGAAATCTTGAAGCCAAAAGAAACAGTGATAAAAATGTTACGTGGTAATTTTAGAGAGAAAGAACATTGCAGATACTTATTCAAAAGAGTTCTTAATTTTACTGGGACTCAGTTTATCATTGTTTCATCTGTAAAGCAAAATATACTGCAGAAAAATAAAACTAAAAAGCTGGAGATCATGGGAGATAAATGGTAGCATTTATACTGTAATGATTTTATCAATCCATGCAGTTCCTATCGTACTGCCAGCTACACAGATGACAGGAGTTAACAAACTTGCTAATTTTTACACATGTTCAAGATCTGAGTAAATGGCAGAGCAGTACTTACTAACCTGTCTCACTGATGAATGGTTTGTATCAGCCAAAGCATTCTCTTCAGCATGAAAGCTTAATTTGGGCATGGCCATTTTTTCTGCAGTGAGAAGGCTTTCCTCCAGCCAGCTGTGTGACAGCTGGTCAGCAGAACTTACTGTGACAGTCAATTCTGTATTATCTGAATACTGGGAAACTGCAACGTGGATGCGCTAGGGTGCATAATACATGCAAACCCAACACAGTGAGTCACGGAGCTGCTGGGATGTATACATTATGTATCAGTTTGGTATTTCTGGATGCAAATGGACTTCTCCCAAGCTGATCAGGTTGCTCTACATACCATGACACAGTTCTCCAGGAAATTTCATAAGGAACCCCTTGACTTCTCCTATTATGAACTCTACAAAACAGATGATCTCCACCGCATGAACTCATGCTTACTGACAAGTACTGCCTGAACATCCCATCAAGTGATGTTGCCGCTTCTAGGAAGTATAGGGTATGAAGTTTCAGGTCAGGAATAAACACAAATATTTTTCTATTTTAACTCTTTTCTCTATTTCATCTTTATTAGCACATTAAAACACATCTTGAGGAAGTTGCTTGCTTTCACCACTTTTTCATATCAAATGCTGTTATTAAAGAGAAACTTACAGCTGGATCCAAACAGTTGGATTAGCAAAGGAAGCACAATCTCTTAAGCTAGTCTAGCAGTATAAGGACATCCATCAGAAGGGCAGAAACTACAGCTAAGAGACAAATGAAGGCTGCTCACAGAAAGGTAAAGACACTGATGCTGATTTCTGGACTGCAGTGCATACTGTATTTCTCCTGTACTCAACTTCTGTAACTACGATATTTTGAATTTCTAATTACAGTGTGATCTCATACCTATTTTGTTCCCTGTAGAAATACAGCCATACGGTAGCAAACAGAGGTCCAAGGATTCTGCTTCCCAAATGGATTCCATAATTCGAAGAATCTAGTAAAAACAAAAAGGAATGCACAAAGTTATTTCAAGTTCACTGAAACTAAGAATCACAGAATGGGTTGGGCTGGGAGGGACCTTAAAGATCATCGGGTTCCAATCTTCTGCCATGAGCAGAGACACCTTTCACTAGATCAGGATGCCCAAAGCCCCACCAAACCTGGCCTACTCTGTAGAGAAAGCAGATCCACAGCTTCTCTGGCACCTGAGGGTGCCTTCATCATCTTAAGCATAAAGATTTCTTCCCAGTATCTCATCTACATTGTTCAGACATTATTTATTACTCAGACAAATTACACTGCCCAGACTTCTGACATGAGACTAAACTTATCTGTCTGTTTTGTGGCTTAAGAGAAGAACACAGAAAGTGTGCAGCCATTCAAGATTATCAGTTACAGAATCAGGGCTTTTATTTCCTAACCTGTCCTGTGACTGGGCAATCTCTACTGTTTACAAGGTGTTAATAAATGTCGTCTATGATTTCTACGTGATCTGAGATTGAACACATTAGTGAGTACACCCATTTTCCACCATAAATATCCCTGCAAATGTTAACAACCCCATTTGTCAGAGTAATCACTGAAATATCACTACAGCAATGCTATCTACCATTTTTTTTCCATTTGTAACTTCACCTATCACATAAATCAATGAAAAAAATTCTTCATCAGAAAAACAAGCCATCTCACACTAAATAACAGATCTCTTCTCTAGAACACCAAAATATTAAGTTTGTGTGAAATATGGCAGGAAAAAAAGGTAACAGTAACTTAAAACACAGTAGTACAAAAAAGAAGATTTTGCTATCAGCTTGTCATACAGCTTACAAAATGAAAGCCTCCTATTTTAAGTGGACATCATATATTCCTCTGAAAAGTAAAACAATTTAAAAATATTTACATATTCAATTTATTCCTACAATACAGCATTTAAGCTATCTTACCTGTAAAATAAGCATGTCCTGACGGAGGTCATCTCCGTGTTTAAAGATGATGCCTATGGTTTCATTTGATAGAGCAGTTGGATCTGCACATTTAAACTCAAGCCAGAGGGGTTTCTTCTTGGATGCCATCACTTTACATTTTTCTATCTGTGGAGGACACATTTATCGTTAGGCGTTGTGCTCCAACATCAGCACACCAACCTTTTTATACATCAGCTAGAGAGTAGTTTACCAACTTGCAATCAGTTAGACCACAAGAAACGCACCGAAAACACATGTAAAGAATGGCTTTCCACTGCCAGAGAAAAACCTCACTGAACCTGCAAAGCTTTTAACACTGCCCACGATGAAGGGAAACATAAGGCTTGACTCTCTGCAACTGATTTTAACTTGTAAATCAGCTTCAGACAGAAAGAACTTTTAAGCCAGGAGTAAGAGCTTCTGAAATAACTGGAAAACATAGAACCTCCCCAGAGCATTCTGAGATGTTTTGCAAAACAGGAAAGAAACAGTTGTCCACTGCAATTTGCCATATTGTCTACCCTTGTGACTTTTAGAGAGTTCTTACAGACCACTTGATTTTACTCAATTTCCTTAGAAAATTGTGCAGCCGGATTCATGTGGAAAATGGCATTTGTGAAAATAATTTAACACAGTAATTCATAAAATAACTGAATAAACACTCGTTTAGTTTTACTAGTTTTTCAGTCTTGAGAAGTTCAGCAACGAAACTACTCAAATTGTATTATTTCAAATGTTTTCTCAACTAATTATGTCTCATGCAAATGTGGTACAAAATACTTCCTATTCTGGAATAATTATGTACAGTAAAACCACCTAAAGTAATAAAAGCATTTACACACCAGTGTTTGAGGGCTGACAGAATTGATGATGTCAGGAAAGAGTATTTCAGAATATTCATGTTTCATAGACTGCGGTTCTGAATGTCGAGTTTAAAAGAAAACAATTTTTATTGCTACTTCTATTAAAAGGGGAAAAAACTGTTAAATCTTTGAGCTTACTTGAAACACCACCGGTTTTGCTACTAATATCTGGTTTAGACTATTCAAATTTCAGGCTGTGAGGATTTTAAGCTTATGAACAAGTAACACTTGTTCGAATGAAGACAAGATTAAAGCTTGCCAATATCAAATGTCGTATCAAACATTTCTGTTCATATAGTTTAAAGGAAAAAAACAAAACGGTTGCATCTGTTTTTGGACATAGCTACTTTCCTTTGTAAACCAATTGCTTCATGTACCTAGGAAGGGCCTGGAAGGGCTGCCCACTTCCTAAGTAAAGGAAAACTAGAAAAGCCTGAAAGATATGCTATTTAGAAGTCTGTTTTTTGTCCAAAAATTAATAAAATTTAGAAGTTAAACATGTATAAACATACAAAAACTTATAATTATTTGAATTAAGTTTCCGAAGTTATCAGGAATGTTGTATTTCTGAGCAAATATTGTTTCAATTGACTTCTGTACAGACAGTACCTCTGTGTTTCTCAGCTGGGAGGTGTTCAGCTCTTTCAGTTTGAAGGCAGACAGGCCTACAGGCTGTCTACCAAGGCATGGGCTTATTTAACAGAAACACGGATGGATTTGGAAAACAATTATCAGTCATCTAGACGAGTACCCTACTGACTGGCAGTTCCGTAAGCTGGATGGTTCTCTTAGCTAAGAGAAAAAACAAAGGATTCATTTCTTGTAGGCTGCACATCAGGTGCATCCTAAAAGCTTTCATTGGGTGTCTTTACCCAAATTTCACATAGCATAGTAGCTGCAAGAGCAAATGCACTTTCACAATACACCTGCTGATTTATTCATCATGTTTTTAACTGCAAAACATACGAATTGGCACAGACCTCGACAATCACAGGACAGCACTGGAGGAAGCAGGTGTTTCTTAACATATTTCTACCAAAATGTTAATGCATTTTTTAATAAAAGCAACACAGTCAGCAGAGATACTGAAAAAATCAGAAATAGGTAAACGTTTGTGTTAGTAAGACCAAGGTCTGAAATAAACCTTAAGGACACGTGAAGGTCAGACACAGCTTTCAGGTAAGACAAGGAAAGTAGGAAGAGAAACTGAACATCTCAAAACCTCTGAAGTCTGTGTTTTTATACAGGCACTTAATATAAACAGAAATCAGCCACCTGTTAAGTTCTCACTTTAACTGACACTTACTGATTAGAATTCTTTAAGAGGGTTCATTTTTTTTAGTGTATGGTGGCAGGTAATCACACTTAGAAAAATGCTATTGGCTTTAGGAAGAAATTTGTTTTGAAGCCATTAAATGTCATTGCATTCATCGATGTTTTTTACCAAGGAAACATACTTGCAGATAGGATCCTTTTTTTTCACAAAGGGTTTGTAGAAACTCAAAATGTACTTACCACCAGGGCTCCTGCTCTTAGCCCAGGGTCATATGGGACTCTGAAACTTTCTGGAAGTTTGCTGCCCTGTAGTTTTTCAAGTTTTTGTCTAAGCTGTGCAATAACTGCAATTGCAAGCAAGAAAACACACTAAAATCAAAAGTTGGAAGTAAAAGCATTATAGCTGATAGAACTTATTAAATCGTGATTTAGCTAACAACAAATATCCTCTATTTAGCTACTTTTAAAATTGCTTTCCTTAAAGACACTGTTTTGAGGAATGGAGGAACTCTTTAATATCCATGATTAATGGGCTGTTTCAGATCCCAAAAGTCTTCAAGCACCTCACTACTCACAGTCCCTCAACAGTGTCAAAACCACACAGTGCTTGGTATTCCTCCGAAGACTCCATCTTCAGGGTTGAAGAGATTACATTAAAAACTCAACTTTTATTTAAAGAAAAAAACAAAATGACACAACAGAAAATGTATATATACATTTATATATTTCCCTTATTACTGCCAAGGAAACGCTCAAATGTCTCCCTCAAAGGCTCAGAAGGAAGGGGAAATTGAAAGTACCTCACATTTATCAATATTATTTTCACGTATCTCACTGCTCCTACAGCCAGATTCATGGCTTTTGAATTCATGCAGTGCTGTATAGTGTAGTCACAAGGAATTCAAACACAGATATGCTGAATTTCTTATTTAAGTTTTCTTGTTGCAGCCTTGTAAATCTCATATTACAGTAAGAAGAAAAGTTGGTGACTGATGTGATATCTAATCTGGTAAAAACAAAAAATTAATTAAAATCTGCCAGCGAGGTACAGGAGCTAGTAAGTGAACAATATAATTAGAATCACAGAATCACAGAATGGCCTGGGTAGAAAAGGACCACAGTGATCATCTAGTTTCAACCCCCCCGCTATGTGCAGGGTCGCCAACCACTAGACCAGGCTGCCCAGAGCCACATCCAGCCTGGCCTTGAATGCCTCCAGGGATGGGGCATCCACAGCCTCCTTGGGCAACCTGTTCCAGTGCGTCACCACCCTCTGGGTGGAAAACTTCCTCCTAACATCTAACCTAAACCTCTTCTGTCTTAGTTTAAAACCATTCCCCCTTAGTTTAAAACCATTCCCCCCTTAAACAACTTTCCTAAGAATACACTAGGTTGCGATAACCTAGGTCACACAAAAGCCTTCTAAAATTTAACTACTGATCCCTCACACAAGCCTAGCTTGATTTCAGTAAGTCATCTCATAATGTCAGACAATGTAATTTGAATATTGTATACCGACCAACTGAAATGTGTAAAAATTAGGTGTTAGCTGACACAGGTCAAAGCACTTCCTAAACCAATTTCCACGTTGATCTAGCTTAAGAACAAAGTACTACATATTTTAAAAGAAATGTTTCTTCTTTAGGAGAAGAAACAGCTGCACATACACATATAGGGATGACAAATCATCTAACAGCACAGTGATGAAAGCAGACAGTCCAATACAAGCTGGTACTGCTGTATTCTTAAGAATTTATTTATTATTATTACTTGCTATGTTTTTAATATAAAGGAAGAGATTACAAGTAAAGTGAGAGTAAGTTTGATGACATGATTGCTACTGGAATACCACAGGCCTTAACGTAGTTTATTAAAAAATGAAAAAAACCACAAGCACTGAAGGAAGAAAAAATACATATATAAAAATTAGATGAGACTGCATGAGAGAACGAAATGAAACAGTTTAAAGCATTGAGACTTAAAACATAAAAAAATAAGAGAATAGAAATGATATGGAAGAAAAAGAAGCAATAAACTAAAAAAGAAAGCGTAGGAAATAAATTTTTAAAAATTCAAGAAGCTTAGGATGCCTACAGAAAGAGTCGTATCCTCAGCAACCTGAGGATAAATTAAACCACATGTATCATTAGTGGGACAGTCTGAATGGAAGCCTTATTCAGTGGAAATGTCAATTACATAAAACCTCTTCAACTGTTCTGCTGCAGATTAAATACAGAGATTCTTTAATTTCAAAATCTGGTGGGTGCTGAAGTGATTGCTTTCTCTTGAAACTTGTCTTCTTTTCCACATATTCTTCAAAGATAATGTGTTAAGGAAACCACTGCTGTTACAGGTAAGTACATCTGCAAGGCTCTAAGTTCCTTTCAGAAACATGGGGAACTGACCAAATCTGTTTAGATTAAATAGCACTTTCAGATACATTTAAAATGCTGTTTAGAAACAATACTGTATAGGCATTCAGTGAGTCTGGAAATTCACACTATGTGGTGATGTAACTGATAGCATATCGTATATCAAAGAACAAATGCATATTCCCTTTACACTTTATGCAATCACAAGTTTTTCAACTGATACAAACAATTTTAATAAAAAGGCAGTACCCAATGCTCTGTATTTATACCATGTCTTTGATATGGAAACCCCCAGCCTTGAACAATACCTCCTGAGAGCCGGTAAGCACAGCCACCAGCTCCTCAGTGGATTCCTTACTTTCCAAGACAAGGTCTGTAAAAACAGCTGCATCTCAAATACCACCCCAGACACTTCCCAGTAACCAGAACGGGAATGACTTTAGAACCAAGGACTTTGTGGCCTAGAACACACTGGTCTGAACATGTAGGAAGAACTGGTATGTCTCTCTCCCAAATTTTACAGCGTTTAGAATTTATTATTGCCGTGTCTCTTGCACTTAGTCCCAGATCTGAGCAACTAACAGGAATCTCAATAAAAACGCTTTTAAGGAAGTCACTTGGAAAAAAAAAAAAGGCAGGAAAATACAGAGGTAAACAGGCATTGCACAACCCTAGTGTGGGGCCAAAGCAGTGCTCAAAGGAACTGAAAATAACAATGTCACATCTGTGTCTCACAGGACTCCTATTCATTGCGCTGTAGAGCACCAAAGATGTGCTCTGTATATTCAGGGCTGATCCACCAGCTACTTGTGGTCTAGCAGAGACTGCTCTGAACTCCTCCCCGCTGCCCTTGCCAAGGGTGTTACAGGCCCTGCCTGGGGTAAGGCTGTGTTTCTTGGCAAGTGCCATTTTTTGCTCTGTATTTCCAGTTAATATTTGTGTCCTGGGTTGCTTCTATTTTTCAGTGCTGGTATTCAGCTAAGAATTATGTACAACATTCTAATTTTCCAGTTGTGTGGCATGAGGCTCGAGAAGATAAGTCAAAGAATGGAAATATTACGTCTGTAACCTACCCATGATTTTTAAATAACCTAGGCAATCTGATGCCTAGGTTTCACAGCTAAGTGGAAAAGAACAATACTACTACAAACAAAGAAATGTCTGTTAATAAATACCTTGAGAAGTGACATCATATTTTTCCGCAGAAACTGATTTTATCTCCATTGTGACTTTATGCAGCAATTCAATGACTTGAACCTGTTTCATAAAATCGTGCAGCATTGCTTTTCCACAGCCCCTAAGATAGGCTTCTAGGATCACAGCGAACCTCTGTTGGTAGTGCATAGATTGGGCAATCTCACTTCTTAAAAACCAAAACAAGAAGTGACCGATTCTTTTGTTCTGGTGGTAAAGAAAGACATTACAATTAGCACACATGACAATTCCTTGAGATAATGCTAGTAACTTAGCATGAGTTGGCTGTATTTGAAATACTTACTCTTAAACCGCGTTTCAGCAGAAATCTGGCTAATGCGCTGTCATGATAGGGCTCAAATTTCACAGCCTGAAAAATACAGAGAAGACGTGTTAGTAACATATGTAAGGCCCTCTTACACTTTACAGATCACATGTATATAACACACTGCTGTAAGAAAGAGCATAAGAAAACAGTTTTTTTGAGGAAACAAAGTTGAAAAAACAAACCAATACTTCTCTGCTGGATTCAGCAAGCACCTTTTATCTGCAACAGGCTCTTTTCAGATCAATGCAACAAGCAATTTGTGGCCAGTAAGGCAAAGGCTGCTCTGCCCTCGTGAGGCCCCATCTGGAGTACTGCATCCAGGCCTGGGGCCCCCAGCACAGGAAGGATGAGAAGCTGTTGGAGTGGGTCCAGAGGAGGACCATGAAGATGATCAGAGGGCTGCAGCACCTCTCCTATGAAGACTGGCTGAGGGAGTTGGGCTTGTTCAGCCTGGAGAAGAGAAGGCTCTGGGGAGACATCACTGAGGCCTTCCAGTACATGAAGGGAGCTTAAAAGCAGGAGAGGGTCAACTTTTTACACAGTCTAATAATGATAGAACAAGGGGGAACAACTTTAAACTAAAAGACAGGAGATTTAGGTTAGATGTTAGGAGGAAATTCTTTATCCAGAGAGCAGTGAGGCCCTGGCACAGCTGCCCATAGAGCTGTGGGTGCCCCATCTCTGGAGGCACTCAGGGCCAGGTTGGATGGGCCCTGGGCAGCCTGAGCTGGTGGGGGGCAGGCAGCCCTCGGCAGGGGTTGGGAATGGGTGTGCTTTAAAGTCCCTTCCAACCCAGACCATTCTGTAATTCTATGACAAGCAAGGCAGGGCCAAGCTAACTGGTGAGACTGAGTTCTGGACTGCCAGTGAAACAACACAGCAGTCTGTAGGAAAACCTAGCAAGATGAGAAAACAGCCTGCAGTCTGACCAACACAAAGAATGCTCGAAAAGATTACTGCCAAATGAAATAATGTATTTGTAATTATTTTTTCATTACAATGTTCAGTAAGAGCGCCCCATTTCTGCCAACAGGCAGTACTTCAGGACGGGCAGCAGGGCTCCCTGTTGGGTGCCCCAGCTCCCACAGCAGCAGAGGAGCAGCTTATCAGTGCCCCTTATCTGAGGCACTCTGACCCTCAGTTCCAGCGGACCTCACAAGAGAAGAAAAGCTCTGATACAAATACTATTCTATAGGATAGAGCACAGTTAAAAAGAAGATTTAAGCAGAGCTGCTTTTTTCAATGGTTCTGTGAGCACAGATATATATTTTCTCTTCCAGCAGCCACTCCCTGCACCAAGCCCACAGATATTGCCAAGACACTGCCAAAATGGGGTGGAAACAAAGTCAACAACTTTTTTAAGTCTCAGGAATTTTGTTCTGTCATTCTCACCCTCACCACAATAACCAAGTGAATTGGTCTATAAAACAAAACCTAACCCATGTTCTGGGTTGGGCCCTGAGCTGTGATGGGTAGCCTGGTGACTCCTCCAGGTGCTTTCTCCATCTGCTTCTTTCCTGTTGACTGAAGGACTCAAACTTACAGGAGGATCATACTGAGGCTAAAGAGGTTGAAAGGTAGGCATGTAGATGTGGAAAGAGAAAGAAGTATCAAACAAGCCCTGGAAAAGAGTCACAAAATCCCTTGTGTGGATAGAGGGGCTGGTGAATGGTTTCAGGTTGTGGAAACAGTGAGGACTTGGCAGTGGGGAGATTAAGGCAAGCAAAAGGGATGTGCAGAGCCTGGTGCATGCAGCGTGCTCAGCTTTCAGAAGCATCACAGTACACAAACCTCCAGGGATAGCTATGCAATGCAGCATAATGGCTCGTTCAAGATTGCTGTGTTCTGCAGCTTGCAAGGAAGCAACCAAGCCATCAGCAGAGCTACGCTGAATTCATTAAATATCTCCTAAACGTACTGCAGCACACAGTTCTACCTTTATTAATAAAATATCAACACTAACTCTCCAATAGTTTAATTCACCCAAACAACAGCATCTTAGGAAAGATAATAAGAACTCACAATCTTAAATTGATTGTAAAATATATAGAACTTTTACTTCACGTGTGAGATGATGAGGTATTATGTTTTTAAATAAACATTTATTTTCACTGCCATAAGGAACCCAAAAGCAATGACTATTACATCCATTCAAACGGATTTGCTTACAGGTCCAAGGAAGGCTATTAAAGACCTTATTCTGGTATACATTCTGCTGAATGTTCTCCATGCACACCTGAAAAACAACTTCAGAATTAAACAGAGCCAAAGGCCTGGCCACCGCTTCAAAACAAAACTTCCTAACCTTAAAGTTGTAAATGTATTTCAACATAAGAGATACAAGTTTTATGACTGTCCTTATTATACTTGTGTCTTGGAAATAATTATTTTAAAAAAAATCAATCCTTTGTTTTCTGCATAGAGACAATTACAAGTACTTGAATATGAATAATAAAAGCTAGCCATGAGAAAAAGCCTCACAGTATTTCCCTTCCTGGACCTTTGTTGGGTCAGCTCACCAACAGGAGGCCTTGACACAATGCCACATAAAAGCAGTGTGATTTTCTTCACTGGTATTTGTTTTTCAATGGATTTTGCTGTGATTTAACCGTCCTTGCCACGTTTTACCACAGACCTTTATTGGATGCTCAGTGGATTTATTCATGGCATAGCTACTTCTGTTTGGGATATACCAGGTAGGAAATAACACGATTCCCACCTGCACTGGGATGTAGGATGGGAACACGCTACGCGCAGGGAAAGAAGCTGTAAAGCTTTCACAAAGGCACACATGTGAGAAGTCATGACTGTTTTCAAGAGAGACATCCAAGATGTCCTCCTAGAGCAGAGGACTGCCAAGCCTCCATCCATTCTCAGAAAATATGCGGTGTCAGTACTTGGCTGCAGGGTGCCAAAGGTTTGTGCCCTGCAGTTAACCATGGAAGAGAATCCAAGGAAGCAGCTAAGAGGTAAAAGCTGGGACTTAGTATTTTTTCCCTTCTAGGGATGACAGTATTTTAACATCTGGATAAATTTCTTACTAAAAATGACATGGTGAAATTAAACTACTATGAAATTATACTACACTCATTTAATTTACCTTTAGAGTGATTTATTCTCTTTAAAACTCTCTCCTAAAAGCAAATAATCTCAAAAACAAATTCTAAAAAGAGTATTTCCCCCCTTCTCTTAGGCACTTCGACATGCACCAATCGCCATCCCACGCCCTAATTTAGGTACGGAGGAGAATGAAATTGCTGAGCTGCGTACCGACTGCAGAGCCGCAGCCGAGCAGATCCAGCCCAGCAATGTGGGAGGTCTGGGGAAGCAACCACAGCGGTTCCCTTGGCTAATGCTAAGCACACCAATTCTGCCTGGGGAGCCTCATCTTCAGACAAGTGAAGACAAGGCTAACAAGGTTTCTTTAAAGCACTGCCAGCGTGCAGCTAAGTCTGAAAAATGAACTTTATTTTTGCAGCAACCAGGGCCCTCTGAACACATGGAAATAAAAGTCCCATCCCACCAGTTCCCAGGTTACGTTTCCTTTTTTTTTTTTGGGGGGGGGGGGGGGTTGTTTTTTGTTTTTTAATGCCAATTCTGTCCTCTGATTCTTTGAAAAAAGCATTTCCTGCTGTGCAGGCTGACAGCCCTGCACACGACCCAGAGACCTGCCAGGCCCAGGAAGCTGCAGCGCCGCCCCGCTTCACTGGGGGACACGATGCACTTGCAGGACTGCAGGTCCCACCTCTCAGAAGCCATAGGACTTTCCACCAACAGCAGCCCAACTCCAGCCCCACTTTATGAAAATCAAACCAACTGATTTGCTTGTACAACCGATGCCAACTTTCCAGACGTTTCATCTAGCAGACTGCACACAAAGCACTTCAGATAAATACAGTGGTGATTCATTTCCATTAAAAACACAATTTTTTTACCCAAATTCCCAGAATGAATTAACTTTATCTATGGATAACAAACTTTTATTTGCTTTTTAATTATTTTAGAACCTTCTAGATAAATTTGGTCCCCCTAACAGTCCACGACTGACAGCACTGCCACACGTTATGTAACAGTACTGTCATTCCAGATCCTGAAATCCAGCCCCAGATTTTTATTTGGGCCTTTGCTGTGTTAACATCTGCCTTTACTTTCTTTCTCAGTGCTGGTAAAGGTGACCAACAGCTGGCATCATTCAGACCTGACAAGAGCAGGATTAGAGATAGCACACTTAGGATTTGCTCCCACCACAGCCATGTTAAATGTTAACAACGTAACGTATCATTGTAGACACAAGATGCAAACTGTAAGGCACAAGCAGTGGTAATACCAAAATAATGATACAGACAAAAGGTGAAAGTAGAAAATGAGTTTGGGGTTAGTTTGGTCACTACCGCTGCTCTGATTAAACACTGAAGGCTTCAAAAACAAGGTGGTTTGCTGGCATGGGAATGGTTATATGGTAATGTAAATATTCTCAGAAGCCAGAGATCAAAAATACAAGTACATCTTACCTGCACAAGTTGCAAAAGATAATGAAGAACATCATCATCTTCTAAACTTTCCAGTTTTTGAACTGCCATTGCTCGTACATTTTCATCAGAAAAGTTACAGTCCAGAAGCTGCATTGTGAGTCCAACATCTAAAGTGCTTTGATCCCACACCTCCTTTTTAGCTAGCAACTGGTATGTTTTGGCCACTATTTCTTGTTGTCCCCATTTGACAGAGCTAAGCAGCTTAGGGTATGCCTTGGGGTGCTTTATGCTTTCATATCTAAAGTGCCACAACAGTTCTTTGTCCTCAGGAGAAAGTGGATTAAGTGGGTCAGTTGCAATGATCTCTTCAAGTTGCTTGCGGAGCTGGTTGGGCATTTCAGCTCGTGTCCTGTCCCCCTGAGAGTCAGATGTTATCCTGTGCTTGGGCAAGGCAATTGGGTGACAATATTTGTCCAGCACAATAGAGATAGCCATGGAGTTTTCTTTATCCGGATTAGTTGCTGAGGTGAGTTTGTCTGCATTGATACTTCCTTGTTCTTCCCCTTTGCCTGGGATTTTCCACATGTGGAGAACATACTCCCCACTTCGTAGCAGGAAACGGTGATCTATCAATAAAAGATTCACGTAATAGAGAAGTTGAGTTTTGCATTTTGAATCAGAGTTGGGGGATTCATGTGACTGAAGGTTTGTCTTTGTGGACAATCCCTGTGCTTTACCACAATATATCTGAAGATTCAGGAGTGCTCCTTTGGGCAAATCCTTGATTTTGATATCAAACTCCAACCAAATATTCCACAGAACCTCTTCAGTAAAAGGCTTTGAGGAAGTCCTCCTTTGTGAAAGGAGCTGTTGCCCGTGTTGAATGTTAGCCTCCACAAATACAGTAAGATCGGTATTTCTTGGTAAAACTGGGATATCGATACCAATTATCTTCACCCTGAATTTCCTATTGCAATCCCACAAAGAGATAGTGAAGACTCTCTCATGATCTTTTCCATCTATTGTCAATTGTTCGTGATATCCTGTAACTCCTGTACAGTCATCCACCAATGGCCACTCTTCCTTCTGCACCTCATCCTCGCTTGGGTCAGGGGGGTTGTCTAACACAAGGTGGATTTCTTCCCCATTCTTAAGGCATTGTCTTATCCAGTGAAAATCCTTGATGGGTGTGTCTCCAGTAATGTACTCATCTCTGCCACAAATCCTAAGAACAAAATCCAGTTCGCTATGATCTTCAGGAATATCCATCAGAGATTTTTTCTTTGCCATTTTTGTGAAAAAGCTATGGAGAATCATATCTGGAGTGTCATCTATCGACACTTTAATTTTTTGGCTCGTTGTTCCTCTATGTATGATTATAAAAATGTTATTATTGGTGATCTTTTTAAACAAATATTCTGGGAGTGGCTTAGATGTAGTCCATGGGTGCATTGCATACAGTTTAGGATCTCTACAGGCTACCTCTATCATTCGCGGGGTGACTAATCTGCGTCGGGTAAATTCTAGTTCATCATCATGCACGTTGCTTACATCAGTAACATCATAACCAATTAAGTCATTAAGCTGCCGCTGAAATTCCTGAACTTCTTCTGATGGTTTTTGTTTCTGGACTACATATATCTTGCCTACTTTCTTCTGTAACACTTTCCAGTACAGTATGCAGTCTAATGTCTGTAATAGTTGATGTTTATCATAAATTTCATACCACTGCCCCTTCTTCTGATACTGAAGAACAAACTGATCGGGGGTGAACGCATGGTAGAAGTCTGTGGTTTGACTCACCTCTATTGCACGCATCCAAATTTGTGCTTTCATTTGCTCAACAGTACAGTTTCCAGCTATTTCGAGTAACATCATTTCCGGTGCTTTAGTATGCTTATTGCTTGTAGGTAAAATGAACTCAATGGTTATCAGTTCCATTGAAGACAAATTACTCGATGTACAATGAGGTTTCATTCTTCTTCTCCTTCGTTTGTTTTCTTCTCTCATAACAACAGGCTGTTCATAGTCACCCAACTCCATGCCAGAAGAAATCTAGCAAAACATAAAAACACTTGATTGCATTCCCATCTACATTTTCTTTACAGTTATTTTTTACTTATTTGCGATTAAAATCACAAACCAGTCACAATCCTGCTACATGTTTTTTAAATTTCCTCTTCCCCTTAATTTCTGGTCATAAATACTTGCTTTATATAAACCGCTCCAGATGTAATCTTTTCGATTCAAAATCAAATATAAGGAAAAAAAACCAAACCCAATGATTAAATAATTAAAATAGAGCTTTTAAACAGCCTTCCCAGATTTCACTGAGGATAAGCAGTCTGACAGTGTATTTCTGCTACAGTGACTTGCTCTTGTTTCTATTTAATCAAACACTGATTCCTCTTTTTTGATGTTGTTGGTATTAACAGAAGTGGATTTTCATAGAGATCAAAAGACACCGTAAAGTGTATGAACAGAACACTATCCTACCAAGCTCTAGGAAAGACAGAATATGACAAAACAAACGATTAATTTTCAGACTGGACTCATTTTCCTCTACCTCTCTTTTTCATGATGAGGAATAAGGACTTACACCAAAAACATTCCTTAAAATCAAAAGCCTGTTTCCTAAGACAGACATTTAGCATGCATCTGCATTCAAGCCCAGTATCTTTAGATGTGATTTTTAAAATCAAACCACTCACCAGACTTATAACATACAACAATTTTAAAAGCAAGCACTTCTGATAAAAACTATTACTTTGTTACAGAAGGAAAAACCCCTAAACTGAGGACATAAAAAAACTCCTAAGCCGGGGGTTGGAAGTAGATGATGTTTAAGGTCCCTTCCAACCCAAACCATTCTACGATTCTGTGACATTTTTTTACCCTGTACCTTATTGGTATTTTGTTCACAGGTTAACATTGTTCAGTGAAGATGAGCTTAAGTGGAAATTATTCACCAAGAGGTTGGAAGAGACTGGGCACACTCGCACAAGCCGCCCGCTGACTTACACTGACACTTTCACTGACTTACAGCGACATACGAAACATCTTTCTCAGATAAAGCATTTTACAAAAAAAGCATTTCTCTAACTACCAGAAGAACTAAAACACGCTGAAGTAATGATGCCTCAGCAGATAACGGAACAAGAAGATAAAAACATGTTGAGCTAAAACAATCTAACGTGCTAACTACCACTCTTCTCAAGTCCCGGAAAGCAAACTGTGGACACTGCTTCTACAATGGACAAAGCACAAGGAGCTATTACCTGCTTATCAAATAAAGGCCGAATTGCCGAAGACGACTCATTTGTTTAATTTTGAAGTTCCTATTTTCAAAGGAAGATCATTCATACAAAAAATACTTGTTTAAGCTCTTCTGCTTTTCTTGCTCGCCCTCCTATTCAGATGCAAAGGAAGTGCTGCACTTAGCAGGAAGGAAGCTTTAACCGAGTTGATTATACGTATGATTGCTCATTTTAAAAAAAGGCAGAGCGCTTTTCCTGTTATAGCAGTACAAATACATTTACAACACAGCAATGTAATTCTAATGTACATGCATAGAAGACACGCTTACAGCCTGTCTTTAGCACAGGCTAAAACAGCTAAAAATAATTTGGGCAATAAAACTAACGAATCTAAATAAAACATTTGTAATATCAGCATGAGGATGGAGTATATTTTAAAGAGTTTAACTACTTTTTAAGAGTTGAATGAAAATACTAGACAAAAGAAAACTGAATCTGCAATGCTTCCTTGTTTTTATTTGCATGGTGGTAGCACTTTGAGGACCCCCAGCTTACATTAATTACGGGTTTTTTAAGCCAATCTCTGTATAAACATCACACGGAGATGGCATATTCCAAGGATCTTGCATGGTAACCTCAACAACAGAATCACAGGGCAATCTTCCTCCTCATCCCTTTAACTCATGCAGTTATGGTTACAAACACATGGTGAAACCCACTAGAAATGGCAACTTAAGATTTGGGAAGAATTTTAACTACAGATTTCATCCTTAAATTCTGAGGGCTTGACTTTGCAGCATCCTTCCAAAGTCTGTATTTTAAAGCGTAATTCCTAGAAGACATAATATAGTCAGGAATTTAATGTATTTTTCTTTTTCTCCCTGCTATTAGCAGGGAGGTTTCTCATGCCAAAAGGAAACACATGTTTCTTGCAAGTATCTCTCATCCTAAAAGTCTTTATGATGACCCTACTAAGTAAACCTGGACTCATTACAGTTTCACTGTTTTTTGCCACCTAAGAAATCATGCCTGCTGAAAATGTCCTATTTTGCCATTGTGCGATACATACGTAAGGATGAATTTTCCAAACACGTATACGCATATATTCCTCCTCCTGATCAGTTACTCCAGCACTAGTCCGCTGATCAGCACTGTCAAGACATTCAAATGAAGCATCTCTACCTCATGCTGCAGAGAATTACCCCATACGCTGTGCACCTACAGTGACTGACAGCTTCATCGCCTTTTAGGACCTACCAGTAGAGCAGCAGTATGAAAGAATCAGATATTCCCCAGCAAACTGCATCAGATACAGTGCCAAGTGTGTGGCACCTGTGCAGCTGCCCTTACAAGACTCTCCTCCCACATTCGTTTGGGTTGCAACCTGCCTTTGCACTGTCTACTCCAGTGCAAAGATCCAACTCCATCTCTGGCCCAGCTCCATCAGCTTCAGAAGTCAGTTCTTGGAACAATAACCATCTCTAGCCTTTGTTTGTGCAGTGACAAACACATAAGTGTCCCCACTCTTACTAAAGGTGACATCAAAATTGTAATTATTTCCTGCTAATCCATGCATGGGCATGGCACAGATTCCCTCATGCGTATGCATCAGGAAACTTTTATGTTTAGAACTGAAAGTCTTTTAAAATAACTTCCTAAAACCTTTGGCATGCCTAAGCGTTACTTCCAGTATGGATGTTTCTATATGCCTATTCCAACAACACCAAAAAAATCATTTAAACTAACTCTTTTTTTTTTTAATTCTTAGGAGCCCCTATCAAGTCTCAATATCCTTGTTATAACTGAAGCATCCTACCACTGGCCCACGAATCCTGGAGGGTACAACAGAACACAGGAGGAGGTGGGCCTTACAGGGTAACTAAAAGAAGCAAACAGATTCACTCCCATCTCCCATCAAGTTCCAACCTCTTTGCTCAGGTCAGCAAACTGACTGCAACAACAGAAAAGACTGGTTAATTTTCAGCTGGATCAGTTCCTTGATCTGACTCATCAGTTGCAGGGGTGGCAGGGCAGGGAAGGGAATGGAACCACTGCTGTTCACAGTAACAGAGACTGAAACATAACAAATAGTAATACTAAATCAGTGCACCTGTCAAACTTCCCTGCCCGGTTAAGACTGCGTTAGAGTTTTACTATTGCTTATTCTTTACCAGTTACGTTTCTACTAGTTTCTGCTTTTAGTTAATCCACTACATGAAAAACACTTTAAATCAGTCTTTTCACTTTACTGTGAACTCCTCCTCAGACAATATAATCTACAGGGAAATAGGCACTATCCAAGCAAGAATTATATGTTGTGCAAATACAATAATGATTCACTTACACTGACACTCTGAGATAAAGCTAACTGTAAAGATAAATGAAGAAAAAAATCCACATATATGACACAACCCAAAGGTTTCCAAGCAGCACACTACATCTACATGCCAGCACTGCTTTGTAGCTGGAGACTGCTTTGCATCTGATGGATGAGTAAAATTTATCTTCCTACTACACGCATTACGATGCAGTCACGAGCTATTCAGGGAAGATGCAGCACTAACATGTTCAGCATGAACACAGCTAAAAGAACTGTCTTGATTGGTTCTTCTGTCAAATCCATTAGCAACTGCCAACTCTCACCAGGATTAAATCAACACAAGTTCCTTCCATTAGCAAGAAAACATTACAGATAATGTTGCAGACTTCTACATCAGAAAGTATACTCATCAGCAGATACAGCTTAACAGGAGGTTGTAGAGTGAATCTGACTATAATTTGGGGAGGACTGTAATATTTTCAGGGCCCCCAAGTCTTTCCTAAAGACTTCTGCTTATTTTGGTTTCTACCGAAGTTCTCTATCTGGCACAGACACACAAAACTGGAAGAAACAGTAACTTCCAGCTGGTTCTAAAAATACAGATAGGAAGTTTGGAAGAATTTTGGCTAACCAGTTAACGTCAGTGATGGGTAATTTACTTTTAAATTGATGCAGCATCTGAAAGCCCAAGGATCACAGCTCTGGCTACTGCAGTAACACACTGTCATTTCAAGTTGCGCCTATTTTTCCAAATATTGACCTTAAACTGTATCACAGGATCATAGAATCACAGAATGGCTTGGGCTGGAAGAGACCTTAAAGACCATCTAGGTTGAACTCCATGAGGAAATAGTTATTTATTGTTTAAACTCTATGTGCAGCACAGCTAACTCGCAGACCTTAAGGGCGCAGGCAGGCTGATCACCCACTTGGCACAGTTTGGTGAGTGTACCAATAATTTCATTCGGAGGGTTTCTCATCAATCCTGCAACTCTTCATCCGGCCAAGCCCTAACTCGGTATCGAGGCCACGCAGAGCGAAGCACCAGCCGGGCTCGGACGCACTCAGCCCTGCCTTGCGGGCTGCGGTGCTGACTAACGACTCAGCAGAGCCCCTCGAAATGCTCTCAGGGCCGAGCGCGTCGCCTGACCCCTGGCCGGGCACAGCCGGGAGCGCGAAGCCAGGGCCGAGCCCCCAGCCAGCGCCGGGCCGGGCCGAGAGCGCCCCGCGGCCGTGCCCGCCCGAGATGGCGGCCGGGGC
>JACDJE010000025.1:1571071-1597909 GCA_016647715.1 Pavo muticus | reverse complement strand
AGGGGCCGGCGCCGGGCCGGGACACCGCGCGGGTCTGCCGGGCGCCGTGCCCTGCCTAGCCGCCGGGAGGCAGCGGGCAGCCGCGCCGGACAGGGGACGCGCGGCTGCGTTGCCGCCACATCGATCGGGTCGGGGAGCGGCACAGATCGCGCCCCGGAAACCGCTGCCCAGGTTTACATAACCCAGTGACCCACACGGCGTGGCAGTGGCAAGGGGGCCTCGCTGGGTCCCCATCCCGTCCGCCCAGAGGCGAGGAGCTGTTAGCTTGTGCCAGGCTGGGCTGTCCTCGGGAAGCCCGGTGATGGTCATCTGGTCATCTGCTCCAGTGCTCAGTGGCCTTCTTTGGAAAGATTTTCATGTTGGCTTATTAGATGTCTACTTCTACAGGATCTACCTCTTAGTTGTCTTATTCCTCTTATTTTTCCTGCCCCTTTTTATGTGAAGGTGCCAGATTCTTGTTTTTCTGTTGTCTTTGCATCTTCAGACCAGGCAGTTCCCCAGCCCTGCAGGGCTCCCTGCAGCCCGCCTCTGGGCTCCGGCCAAATGGATCGTGTTGTTTTGGAAAGCACTGCCCTGAACTGGACAGAGGAGTACTCCAGCTAAGGTCCTGCCAAAGCTGCCCACAGCAGGATTAATTCATCAGCCTCACAGTGCCAGGACTCAACATGCAGCACAGGCGAAACCATTCACTTCCAACCCAAACAAACAGTTCGCCTTTACAACTCACTCCCTGCCCTGGCTGCTGCCTGTTTGACTCTGAAAGGATCTGAGCATTTGTGTCTCCTCAGCTCTATTTTGAAATGGTTAGCAAAATTATTTCAGCACTTGTACTGAGACCTTTTTGGCCCTGATCTTGCTATGCAATTCACAGGTGAACCCTGGGCAGCAGGGAGCCCGCACGCTTGCCCTGAAAGGTGTGCTGACACAAGGTTACATCTCCAGGGAGTGCTTGATAAGTTCATAGGTTTTCACAGACATCTTTCTAGGTACGCTGTATTAACTTCCATGAAAAATGTCAGAAAGGAATAACTAGTATGTTACTCGCACAGATGCTATGATGAAAGGTTGGGTAATTGTCATTATAACAGTGGAAGTCTCTTGACTTAAAAAATCATCTGCACAACAACATTAAGAACTGTAATACCAGCTTGAAGCAGAAAGCAATTCAGTAAACATGGAGTTTTAAAATGAATATACGTTACACTGAACAGTGGCTAAATGGAAGTGTAACTCTGTACTGGCCTGAAGTTCCCCTTTTTCTGAACATGAAAGCAAAATAAAAACCTTTTACAGCTTCCACGTGATGTGCTTGCAGCACAGGGGAAACTCATTGAAGATTCACTGACTGTGCTTGGTTTTGCCTGATATAATTGGTAATATTGGTCAAGGAAGTTCACCTTTGCACAGCATGTGCAGTGCTGAATTAAAAGAGATTACAAAACCTTATCAGAATAGGAAGCCTTTGTTGTTGTTGGCTGGATCCCCAGCTGGATCACTCCAGGAATGCATGGATAGTAAGTTTGCCTACTAATCTTGTTGAAATCTGTGGACTTATTTGGGAATGCACAAACATATGGAGATTGGAGCAGCTGAACCAAAGCCTTTCATTTGTCAAAAGATAAATTCAAAGGGAATAGTTTACAACCTGAGCAACGTGTTTCATGTTGTCTTCTGCCAGAATTGTATAAAATACCTTAAATAACTGTAAATCAACATAGAGCTATTTGCAATGAAAGAATAAAAAGTATTTTCTGTATTCAAGAAAATGGGGTAAAATATTTTGTGAGATGTTACAGATTTTTTTTTTTTTCTAATTTCAGGATTTAGTGGGCTGATAAAATATTAACTTTTTGCAGTTCATTTTCCACTTCTACACACACAGCACACATATTTATTACTTTTTGTGGCAAATGAAGTAACGCAGAATTTCCTGTTACCAAGATGCTCTCCTTACTGTTCACGTACTCTTCAGAAATACATATTTTAAAATTATTTTATTCCTGTTGATTTCTAAATGTGCCTTTAACCCTTTCCCATAAATTATCTATCAGTTGTATCTCTTTTTCAGTCAATAACAGCCTGTACAAAACACAGAAAGGCACATTTTACCATATAAAAATAGAGCTCCAAACGTTCAGTAATGCCATAGCTTAATGAAGGAAGGTGAAGAACACAATTTGGTATTTAAATGAAGCTGATTTAATCAAAATTAGTCATGCAAAGCAGCAATCACTTTGCTAATAAAATCTTGTGGAGTGCAGTCACAATGCAATTATTTCCTTTATCTTTCAGCTGTAATAGAAATATGACACAAAATTGCTGTCACAATCTTTAATGGGAGTTTTGGAGGCTGGAAAAACGTAAGATGGTATTCTTGTGTCCTCCGCACAGTCAAATACCAGTTTTTACGTTGTTTCGTGGAGAACTGAGATAAAGAATAACTGCCACATTAAATGCTCAGCAACAACTTTATGTACCAACATATGTTGAAACTTGATGTAGATGTTCTATTGCCTCTGACAGGCTGGGTTCATTGCAGTTTTGGGAGCAGTACCTAATAGCTTATGTTTTTTTCTGTATTGCTATTGGAGTAAAAACTTAAGTGCAGAAATGTTGTAGGTCTGATACCAACAAAGCCAGAGTCTACTTGCCTCAACCCAGCTAGAGCAACATTCACTTTTGTAATTGCTTCCTTATGTAAAGGACATTGAAAAAAATACTGAGGGATACATGATATTTTCTGATGGAGGGTAAGTAGCTTTCCCCTTTCCTACAGAATTTATGAGCTGGAATTTTCTGAATGAGTCATAAGCACTTTATGATGTCTTCGGGATTAAAAATAAATTGACAAAATACCTTTATTTTACAGCTCTGCTCTGAAAACCAACCACATAATCATGCAATCAGCTGTGTTAACTTCACTGTAGTTTCTTTGTCTATATGCGAGATTATGTTAACTTTGGTATCAGAAATAAGTTTTTGTTCTTGCTATAACTTTCTAGCAAGTTGAAGAGTGAGATGGGCTTTCTTTGGCTTTTGCATCATGTTCTGGGTATGGTGGCTGCTCATGTAGTGGGAAGGGAAAGGCAGTCCATCTGTTTTTATGCCATTTCTGGGTCACTGCTCAGGGAAGCAGTAGAAGACCCCGGGTGAGAGAGGTGGGATCTAGAAGAAGAGCAAATAAAGGATGTGCTTTTTGCTGCAGAGCCCTTCTCTGGAGGGGTGCCAGCAGCAGCTGCATCCTCTGTAAGATGTCTTCTAGACAAGTGACTGGCTTGAGTTCCCAGGGAGAAGTGACTCAGGGAATGTTTCAGGATCTCTTGGCCATGGAAGTAACCCCGTGACCTGATTCAGAACATTTCTGTGAACTTCTCTTTAGAAGAAAGCTCAAGCAAGGAAAAGAGGAGCCTCATCTGTCTCAAGTCCATTCTCCTCCAAAACATACCTGCTCTTTCTTTTTTTCCATGTTAGATCTGTGCTCCTAGCCTAGATCCTGCCTAAAATGCCTCATTTCAGACATCTCGGGCTTTTAAAACAGGAAGCAGCGGGTGTTCAGAAGCCTTCCGAGATACATCTGCTGAAGGCTTTGTCTCCCACTTAACTGACTTAGGCTCCTGCCCTTCAGAGAAGTTATTTAAAGCACAGAGGTGGGAGTACAAGCTGTTTCCTCCACACACCTCTGAAAGTTGCATACACGAATAAGCAGAGATGTAAAACTCATGTAATATCTCTTACTGGCTTCAATACATAGCTTATCTATTTATATGTGTGTGGCTGTGCTTGTCAGACAGCGATGTTATTCCTCATGACACCACAGTGTGTGTAAGCAGATCTGTTAAGACCACTGTTTATTCATAAGGAGTGGGTGAGCCCATGAGTCGTGGCTGCTGTCAGAGGTCTCAGTATTAGGTGGTGAAGCAATATTGTATCATCTGGTGGTGCTGGGGCTTGGCAAAAGAAATGAAACAGGACAGAAATAGAAATGTACAGAAAAGGAGAGCACACTTCTAACAAGGCCTCTAGTCTAGCAGACACTTACAGATGAGTATCCCTAAATATAAGGTACAGACAAAATTATCCCAGTCTCTGAAATGTACTCTCACCAAAAATAATGAGTCTAACTATCTGCCCATAGGCTGCTCTACATCAGATCTCTGAACGGTGCTGCTGTTCTCATTGGCCATTATCCTACTGCCTAGACATGTATTTCTCTTAATATCTGAAAATTGGCTCTGCTGAAAGCTTGCTTGTTGGTGCATTCTCCTGATCTTTCTGGAAATATACCCTTAACCTTCTCCAAAAGCCTTAACAAATGTCTTTAGCAGACTGCCCAGAAGATCACCACATTATTCTGGACCAGAGCAGAAGATTTAGTTCCAAAGCACTGGACCCATGTGGGAAGATCTGTTTTTCTCTTGAGGAGGATGGGAATCCAGTTCAGATGCCGGGGTTGCATCTGTGACAGCACTTCATCTACAGGAGACAGTATTTCATCACAGTGAGGTACTTTGCTAAATAAATAGCTATCCTCTTACTGGAATACAAAGCTTCTTTCTTTACAGGCAAATCAAAATCTTGACAGACAGGCAGCACAACTAAAATGAATTAAAAACCAGATTCAGACCTGGCACTTTATATACCTGCTTCACAGAAATGAAAAGGTAGGAAAAGCAGGGAAACAGTAGGATGGGAAGGGTCGGCCTATATGCACAAAATGAGGGCAGCATTATGCTGTGGATATTCATGCTTCATCACACAGCAGTCTGTTCTGTATAGATGGTCCTCCATAAAGTACGTCCACAAGGGTCACTTAGAGACAAACATGGGAGCATCAGCCAAGTAAAACAGTTGGTACTGCCAGACAGCATGTGTATTTTAGGATTCCTTGAGTTATCATCACAAATATTACTCTACCTGTAAAATGCACATCACCATACATTCCTATCTGCAGTTGAAAGACAGAGTTCTCCAGCAAACTTTCATGAAACCTCTTTAGCCTTTTCCCTTTTGCAACATGAACCCTGAGCTTCAACAGGATGGAGGATATGGATGAGCCCAGTTTAGGTGTGACTGTCCTCATCCATCTTGGAAGGCAGCAACCAAAGTGCTGGTCAGAGCCTGCTCTTCACACTGCATGCTCTCTTCAGAGCTTCAGCTCCACAGAAAAGCCAACTAGTCTTTGAACTGCAGTTCTGTACTCCAAAACACATGAGGAATGCAGCAGTACCTGCCTCTGCTCCAGCTAGATAGGTGTGTGAGACAAATTTTTAATGGCTGATGCATTTCAGAAGCTAGAGAAAGTCTTCCTAAATTCACATAATGAAGCAGACATACAGGAGCTTTGTGTTTCATCTCAGCAGCAAGCAATTATTTTTCCTTGTGAAGCCAATGTATCTTCCCAGTATTTTTCCCATGTATTTCCAATAATAAAATGCTTTAGCTGAGATGGAATAATTGTTCTCATTGAAGAGGATCACTTAGTTCTGGATAAACCAGATGCTGCAGTGTTTCCAGAGTACACCAGTACCCCAAAAGCACCTGGTAAGGGAATAGAAATAAGGATACAAACATGAGATGCACTTAGGAAGATACTAGAAGAGTATTTCCTTTTCTGGTCTCAGATGATCTAAAATACTCCAGATAGTCCTTGGACTCTTCCTGGATTCCACAGAAGAAAGCAGTCCATTCCATCAGGAATGTCCTTCCTTCATGGAGGAGTGATTGATATTAGAAATGCATAATTAACCTGAATAAATTAGTAAGTTTGAGAGTAGTGTTTTAAAAATCTCTCAAAGAGAGGTGATTGCCTGATGGGCTACAGGTCACTTAGCAGAGGTAGCTTTAGGCACAGAAGTTGCTCGTACTGGGATAGCACTGTAGATGTGTAGGAAGCACATCCTTAAGAATGACAGTGGTGAGGACTTGGGTCAATGCTGGACCTGAGGAAGGGCAAACTGTTGGCACTAACAGATGCACAGCGCCTTGGGCATCAGCATTTGCACAGAGAATGCTGCCTCACAGACTTACAGCCCTTCAGAAAGTAAACTCCAGAAGTCTAATGATCTGCATTTTGACAGACTGAGCACTGGAGATGGCAACCTCCATGTTCATCCTTTCCCTTATTTTTGCCTCTTTTTTGAGTCATTGGCCCCAAAGTGTTTGTAGATGAATGAGATATTTGCAAACTTATTGCTGGGAGCTCAGGAGTTGAGGGTGAGGATCCAGAAGTGTGCTAGTGAGAGGAAGCAGCCCTTAAGACCAAAGCTTGGCTGTGGAGTGCTCAGTCCATGAGAGCCTGTGTTAATAGCTAAGCAAAGAACAGGGTTGGCTGAGCTTGTTTAACTTTGAGTCCACTTAGATAAACAACAAGATGGACATCGTTGTGTCCATCTGCTGTGAATGAAGGCATATCAAAAGCTCATTGAACTAAAATCCCAAATTTAGCTTGCAAAATGTTTCCACTGCTCCAGTGTGAGTAATATGAACTAGCCTGACCAAAACAGACAATAAAATGTATGCAGGCCAATCGATTACACAAGCTATCCTCAACTAACTATAGCAGTCTTTGAGTAATACATGGCCAATGCACAGAAAAAAAAAAAAATTAAGCTGGAATTGATGCAGGGCACATTTGCAATGGTGACAGTGCTTGTGCTGGCAGGCATTTCAAGGGAACTCGGCATTACCCCATCATCCAGCTTTAGTTACATGAAAGAAGAAACACAAAGATCAAAGATTGTCTTCACTGGTTACTGGGGTAAAAAAGCTGTTTGAATTAGTCTGATAATTCCATTTAAACAAATAATGAATGTGGAAACTGAGGATTTCTAAGATAAGCATATCTGTCACAGGCCCTGCAGCTGGGGGGAGGGAAGGGCTTGAGTTTGGGGAGATGCATGGGCAACTTCTGGCACTGGTACATGCCAGGAAATTGAACCCAAGGTTGGATTCAGCCACGTAAAAGGCTCCAAAGGTAGGAAATGTCTGTCTCCCCATGGTGACTGCAGAGGGGCCTGTAGTGCAACTAGGCCAGGAATGCCAACTAAACGCCTCACGTTGGCTGTCATGAATGCAGGCCTTCCAACAGCACTGCTGGCCGCAAGGGTATATTAAGTGAACTTCCTGTGACTTCACTGGGCCTGGGCTTCAGTACCTAACTGCTCTGAACTACCATCCACCACAGCCATATCCCTTGCCCTGCTTTTCTGCCCTGATAATATAGGTGCCCAGGGAGATGTCAGTAATTAACAGCAACAACGGCCTGGACAAAGGTGTTTCCCTTTTGGTTGCAAAACGAAGATGATCCTATAGATAAGCTTTTGCTTTTCAGAGGCGCCTCCCTCCCCCCCTCTCTCTACGTCACCGCCGCAGTGTGACGCCATCACCCGCCCAGGCACTGTTTGCGTCACGTTGGCTGGGGGCGGCCCCGGTGTTGTGGTGACACCTGCCGGGCGGGAGCGGCGGCGGCGGCGGCCGCGCCGGGCGGAGGGGCGGGCATTCGGGGGGGCTGGGGCCAGCGGGCAGCGGCTTCGTCCCGCTGATTCCCGTCCCCGCTGCCACTGGGCAGGTACGGGGAGCCTGAGGTGCTGCGACGGCGGTGGGTCGCAGGAATCGTGGAATCATAGAATCACAGAATGTATTGGGTTGGTGGGGATCTTAAAGCCCACCAGCCTCAACCGCTGCTGTTGGCTGGGTGCCAGCTCATGCTGCCCAGGCCCCCATCCAACTCGGCCCTGAGCGCCTCCAGGGATGGGGCACCCACAGATTCTCTGGGCAGCTGTGCCAGTACATTACTGCCCTCTGAGTAAAGAATTTCCTCCTAATATCCAGTCTGTATCTTCCCTCTTTGAGTTTAAAACTGTCTCCTCATGGCCTATCGCTATTAGACTGTAAAAAATTGCTCTCCAGCTTCTTTATAAGCTCCCTTTAAATTCTGAAAGGCCACAATGGGGTGTCTCTGGAGCCTTCTCCAAGCGGAACAACCCCAACTCCCCCAGCCTGTCTTCATAGGAGAGGTGCTGCAGCCCTCTGATCATCTTCATGGTCCCCCTCTGGACCCACTCCAACAGCTCCGCATCCTTCCTGTGCTGGGGGTCCCAGGCCTGGACACAGTGCTCCAGATAGAGCCTCATGCTCCATCCATGGGCAGAGTAGAGGGCAAAAACCACCTCCCTCTCCCTGCTGGCCACCCCTCTTTTGATGCAGCCCTGGACACGGCTGGCCTTCCAGGCTGCAAGAGCAGTCTGCTAGCTCATGTCCAGCTTTTTGTCCGCCAGGACTCCCAAGTTTTTTTCTTCTGTTCTCAACAAGTTATTCTCCCAATCTGTACATATATCCGGAATTGCCAAAAGCTCTGCCTTTTGCCTAGGAGTTTTGAAGCATTTGTCATCTCCCTTCTTGTTTTTCATCTTCCTGAGAAATAAAACAGGAAGACTTAAGAATTTTTATGAGCAAATTTTTCGAGTACAGTATCCAGTTCTTGGCCCCCCGCTACAAAAAAGACAGGCGTCTCTTGGAAAGAGTCCAGTGAAGGGCCACAAAGATGATAAAGGGCCTGGAGCATCTCCCTTATGAGGAAAGGCTGAGTAACCTGGATCTGTTCAGCCTTGGGAAAAGACTGAGAGGTGATCTTATTAATGTTTATAAGTATCTTAAATGTGGGAGCCAAAGGGACATGGCCAACCTCTTTTCAGCAGTCTATGGGGACAGGACAAGGGGAAACAGCCATAAACTGAAGCACAGGAAGTCCTGCACCAATATGCGAAGGAACTTCTTCACAGTAAGGGTGATGGAGCACTGGAACAGGCTGCCCAGGGAGGTTGTGGATTCTCCTTCTCTGGAGATATTCAAGATCAGCCTGGATACCTACTGGTACAGCCTGCTGTAGGGAGCCTGCTTTGCAGGGGAGTTGGACTCAATGATCTCTAGAGGTCCCTTCCAACCCCTACAATTCTGTGATCCCGTGATTCTGTGAAATTTTGAGAGTCAGTGGGTCTGTGTACTCCTCAAAGCTCCACCACAAATGTCTCATGTGATTCAAAGAAAGGTCTTGGGCATTCTGTCTCTGTGTGCATCTCCTTTGCTAGTGGGGCATGGATGGTAATACTGATTTCCAAGGGCACCCAGTGTTCTTGTAATTTAAGATCCTTAGGATATGGAAATGCAAAATATTTGTGTGGTTATGGAATAAAGTTGGCAACATGGTTTTCATTTGTCTGTGCTACAATTATACGTGCCATCTGAAATGAGAATTGGCAGAGCTTTCCCATCACACCAAGTCCCATGTAGTCACTTGAGCACCTAAAGCAGCTCTGCACATGCCTTGACAGAGAGGAGCAGGACAGGAACAGGAGTGACTTCTGCCAAGGACAGGCTCAGGGTGAATGCTCAATCTGCCTAAGGAGCTGTCAGCTGCCCACCGGGATTTGAGCCCAGACACTGCTGGAGCTGAGCAGACAGCTCATGCTGAGCATGTCAGGTGTGGGCCTGGGATCTCTAACAAATGGTCAGAGAGCTGAGGCACCTCTGATGTGAGAGGAGTCTGTGGGAGGTGGGGTGCCTAGAGAAGAGGCATCTTCAGGCAGACCTCATCACAGCCTTCCAGTACTTAAAGGGGGGATCTAAGAAAGATGGAGAATGTTTTTTTCATGAGGATCTGTAGTGATAGGAGAAGGAGTCATGGTTTTAAACTATAAGGAAGGTAGAATTACATCAGATATAAGGGCACTGAGGCACTAGCATAGGCTGCCCAGAGAAGTTCTGGATCCCTGGAGGTGTTCTAGGCCAGGTTGTATGCGACTTTAGGCAAACTGGTCCAGTGGGAAGTGTCCCTACTCATGGCAGGGGGGTTGAAACTAGATGATATTTAAGGTCCCTTTCATCTCAAAGCACTCAGTGATTCTATGATTCCCAACTTCTCAACTCCTCTGCTGGAGTTACAGCTGAGGGTGAGTGGCAAGGCTCACCTGCCCAGGGGCTCCATGCAGACCAGTTAGACCACTGACATCTTAAGGCCACTGTGGTGGGTCTCTCTCACCTAGGAGCTTGGTCTGAAAGCAACATTAATGCAGACTCTGCATCTGTTGCTCCTTTCCATCAGCTCCATGCTCTCCCTTATTTATGCTGTACAATGTCTGGATTTGATTAACCTACATATTTTATTTATCCTGATATCAGATAACCACTCCAAGCATGAGAGGTATTAGAAATATCAAACCTGCCATGTGTAATGCAGGACATCCATTCAACACTATTACAATATGCACCCACCGCCATCTATGACAGAACATTATCTGTCAGAATATGGAGAATGGCAAAACCCTTCATCCTCATAGCTCCAGCAGATCAGATGGGAGAATGATGAGCCAGCTTCTACTCAAACTCATAAGCTGATAGTTATCCCTGATGCAGGAAAGCAGAGTATAGGGCAAGGATATTATTAAATTCAAATGTAAAGATCCCAGTCAAGATATCAGCAAAAGGGATATAGCAAATACTATTGAGTTTAGTAAAAGAAGCCAAATGATAATGAAACATAAACATTTCTCCAGTAACATGAGGTGGGGATCAAGTTGTACTGCATCCAAAAAAGAAAAAGCATACTAATAGCACTGCATGCTCACTAATGGGAACTGACATTTTAGAAAGGTTCCTGGAGAACAGAGTGAAGTTGAACAGTATGCAGTCAGCAATATTGATGAGTTTCAAACATGGTTTGTCTGGAGTGAATGCAATGTTTTAAGAAACGTCTAATGTGAAGTAGAAATTAAAACCCTTGGACTTCCATTAATAAGTTGTAATTAAATTTAGAATAATCCCTTAACTAAAAAAAAACCCAAACCTTGGATTAAAATATTTTCCAGAAAGTCAGTGTAGGCAGGTAGATGCATGACCTGCCCAATGGAGCTGCTGGTGCCACTCTCTTTCCCTACCTTGCTGCCCTCAGTCTGTCTGGCCATGGGCAAGGGACCATGTTTCCTAACTGGCAGGTGGTCTCAGTCTTTCACCAGCTAGGATAAAAAGCAAGCAAACAAAAGTAATTGCCAGCTCTACTGAGAGCAAGACAACTTATTTCCAGCAGGGAGAGCTGGAAGTCACTGAGAATCTCACTGCAAGGCACTGCTGGGAGGTATGGCTCTTGGGCACTCACTTCATGGTCGGAAGCTGGAGAAAAACTGACTGTAAACTTGGTCTTCTCCCAGAGTAAAGAAGTAGAAAGCAGAGCAGAGAAGCTGGTTGTTTCCCTCTGGAAAGAGAAAATATCTGGAGAGGATATGGATGGGCCAAAGGCAGGATGGCTGTGCCCACAAAACTAGTAAAGCAAATGTCATCTGTATTGTTACTGTATCCAGTGACCTCCAAAGACCTAACAGGAGACAGAAGGAATTCACCCACAGAGGTGAGGTTACAGCATTGGTGCTGAACAACAGGTGGTTAGTAGGTGCATGACTCATTTGGGCTGGGCAGAAATGGTAACACAGCGGGGAAGATCTCACGCTTTCAACTGGTAAGAATTCAGGTGAGGGCATTTTATACTGCAGTGGAGGAATGTTGAAGCTGCATCAGGGAAGGGTCAGGTTGGGTATTATAAAGAAGGTTCTTCACCAGAGGAACAGGCTCCCCAGGGCAGTAGTCATGGCCCAAGGTGCTGGAGTTCAAAACACATTTAGACAATGCTCTCAGACATAGGGTTTGAATGTTGGATGGTCTTGCGTGAGGGCAGGAGCCAGATTCAATGATCCATGTGGATCCCTTCCCACCTGGGATGTTCTTTGATTCTGTGTAGTGCTTTGAAGTAGGGCATATTCATTTGCAGTTGTCTTACTAATATTTGCTTGATGATCATTATAAGATGGTGTGCTATTTTCTGTTTTGGATTCACTGTCTTGCATCTTTTGCAAGCTCATTCAGCAGTATGTCACAACCATTCATAAACTCAGTGTTAATAAAATAACTTTGATTACTGGAATCTTTGCTGGCAGGCAGACAGGCAGCTGCAAATAGCTACAGATGTGTATGCTGAACTCAAAACTGGATTGGAACTGTTTGGCATTAACCGAAGCACAGTATCCTAAGGGTGACCTTAGTTTCAGAGTAATACAAAGTGTAGTGAGGTTTTCTGTGCAAAGCCCAGGACATGCTTGCCTATCCTGGCTCATGGGATGGCTAGTTCCAGAATTTTCCAGTGGCTATGCTGACCACAGCAAGTGACAGCATAGAGAAGGAATGGAGGTTGCTGGTATGACAAGAGACAGGAGGGAGCATTTCCACAAATAACCAGAGCAAGTATCTGTACAGCCCTGGCACTGGCTGGGCCCTATTCTGTCAAAAATCTTCAGAGCAGTGAAAGCGGTATCTGTCTTGGTCTCCTTTACTTTGTGGTGATTGTGATGTCCATTTATCTTTGTGAAGGGTGATGACTATATCATTTCTGGGGTGTGTATTTTTTTCCTGCTTGCAGTGGATCCAGAATAATTTTCTTGTGTCACCTCAGTACAACTAATGCTTGCTCAGTGAGAGAGTACACTGTACATGGATACCTACAAAAAGATGAGTGCCACCCTGGGGTATGCACATCCAGGATGTGAATTTTAAACACATAAATTCAGAGCAACTGAAACTAGAAGGTGATGTGGTTGTTTTGTTTTTTTAATTGAATAGTTAGGAACTTTCCATGGGCATGGAAGAATCTTCTTTTATTCTTTTTTTTTTTCTTTATTGTTGTAATTGTAGGTCTCTGAGGTCTGCTTATGGATTCCAACAGTCACGACAGATGTCTTCTGCCAAGATTTATGCCTTTTTAAATTAATAAGTGCAAAGCTTGTAAACAAAAATCACAAATTTCCTTAAAGCTTTTTCCCCGGCTTAGTTTTCCCTGGCTCCCTGTCTCTGCCATCCTTTCCATCCTCACATTAGGTCCACCCTGTTGCAGTATCCTTCTGAACTAGAAGTTTAGCTAGCCCTGTTGTGTTAATTATCATTTCATCATTACCAGTACAGCAACTGCCTCTTAGTTCCAGGAGGAGGGCTGGCATCTCCAGACTGTTTTCTGGGCTTAATCCTGGGGACACAACCAAACTTCTCGCTGGCATATCTCACTAGCAGGTCACCAAGATCTGATCCTGTGGCATACCTTCATTTAATAATGCCCAGGCAGCCAGGAAGGCCAACCTTATCCTGGGATGCATCAAGGACGGCGTTACCAGCTTCCCTTGATCAGATCAAGGGAAGTGATTGGCCCACTCTACGCTGCACTGGTGCGGCCTCACCTTGAGTACTGTGTGCAGTTTGGGGTACCACAGTAGAAAAAGGACTATTAGAGAGTGTCCGAAGGACTATTAGAGTGTGTCTGAAGGAGGGCTGCAGGGCTGGTGAAAGGTCTGGAGGGGAAGACATATGAGGCGTGGCTGAGGTCCCTGGGTTTGCTCAGCCCAGAGCAGAGGAGCTGAGGGGAGGCCTCATGGTGGCTGCAGCTCCTCACAGGGAGCGGAGGGGCAGCGCTGAGCTCTGCTCTCTGTGACAGCAACAGGGCCCGAGGGAACGGCATGGAGCTGTGTCAGGGGAGGGGCAGGTGGGGGTTGGGAAAGGGTCTGCACCAGAGGGCGGTGGGCACAGAACAGGCTGCCCAGGACAGTGGGTACAGCCCTGAGCTGCCGGAGTTCAAGGAGCATTTGGACAATGCTCTCACATATATGATCTGATTTTTTGATGCTCCTATGTGGAGCCAGGAGTTGGACCTGATGATCCCTATGCGTCCCTTCCAACTTGGAATAATCTGTAATTCTAAGAATAGTCCTTGGTAGATTATTTTCAGCCATGAATTTGTCTAATTGTTCTCTGAATTATGTTAGCTTTTGAATCCCATGGCATCTTGCAATCAGTTCCACAGCTTAATCGTGCACTACATAGAAAAGTGTCTCTTTTGTTTGCCACTTGAGGATTTGGTTTTATGCCTTCTAGGTCTTAAATTATGAAAAACAGTGCATAACCATTCCCCGTTTGTCTTTGCTATGCACTCATGATTTTATACCTCTGCTATAAACTTATTTTCTACAGGCTAAAAGTTCAAGCACTTGTTTCTTGTAAAGAAACAACCCCTGACAAGTTTCTTCCTTGCAAGTTTCCTAGCTCTGCTATACCAAAGCTATTGATAAGGGCTGTACATTGTATTCAAAGAGATGCACCATGGACTTATGGTCACATACTGTTATTTTCTACTGCCCTTTCTTCTCTTGTCCTTTTTTAATAATGCTTATTTGCTTAAATAATGTGTCAGCTTTACTTATTTGCCCTTGGAGAGAGGAATATGGTGTCTGATGCACAGCTTGCTAAATCTCACCCGAATATTTACAAACAGTTGTGATAATAGATGCTAGAGGAGAGGTACTCTCAACACAAAGTCCAGGGCTACACCAAAGCCAAGGAATTCAAACACAGGCACAGAAAGAGTTTGTTCCTTATTAGCTGGCTATAATCAAGCTTACTTCAGGATCTTTGCTTGAATATTATGCAAATACACACTTAGCAAAGGAATGATAGTAGTGTATGCTGCTGCCTAGCTGAAATTACTGCCATGGTGCTTTCCAAGCTGTTGCAATTGCAATGTAAGGAATGCCACAGCCTTATAGAGGCATCATATCTTTTGTACAGTGTTTATGAAGCTTGTTAGAATGCTGCTGCCAACAGCAACTACAAATGTTTCTCTGAAAATTGAATGACTGAACCACAGGTCTCTGGTTAACCCACTGGAGTGTATCCAGTTTCACTCTTCAGCTCCAGTTTTTCATAATGCCTTGGGCCCTGTGCTATGCACTAGATACATTCAGTCCTCGAGTTTGTGGAACTAGTAATGCAGTCTGTTTCTTCATGAAATTAGGTCATTCTAGGCTGTTGTCCTTAGCTTTTCTGTTGATCTCCTTAAAACTCTTTACATTCTCCTTCTTGCAATTCTTTCCAGACTAAGCTAAACCCTAACTGCTGAATTTTACAGTGTGATTGTTGCATAGTACATCCCTGAAGCTCCTGGACAGGTGATGTTGTGAATGCTAAAAATTCATGTGAGTTACAGGAAGCCTGAACGCACTCATTGGCAAGAACTCCTCTGAAGGTTTAAGAATTCCCTAACAGAAAATAGTCTGTGGCCAGAGGTGAGGGTAGGGATGAGGAGAGCCCTGTGCTACAGGCAAGCTGCTCGGGTAAGCTTAGCGTCTGTGGGCCTGTTCTGGTTTCAGCTGGGACAGTGTTGATTTTTCCTTCTTAGTGTCTGGTATGACTATGAAGACCATAACAGGTCTTGCCACTGGCAAGTTTTGCCTTTGTTTCTCTGTAAGCTCTTGGTTGCTTCAAAGCAGCAGCACTCCATCTAATGTGACTGCTAGCCCAGCTGCTGGCCACCACTTGCCACCTCTGAGATTAGAGGATCTTCTCTGTATCAGCATCCAGTGCAAGTAAGCAGAGGGGGAAGGGAGGATGCAAGAGGAGACTGGAGGTTTTTACTTGCACCCTCACAATCTTTGCACAAGGAAAGAAAAGAGGGGCAGCACCACAGCCTCACCATCTCCATCTTGCAGTTGTATTTGTACCACTTCTGTTACCACTGCTGAACCTCCACCAATACGACCAAGTACTTATAACAGCTGGACCATGATTGTCCACCATGCCAAGCAGCAAGAGCCAAGATCTGCACTTGATACAAAGCAACTCATCCTTTGTCTGTAACAGTGGAAAGGAATGGCAGGAATTGGTAACAAGTGGGAAAATATGAAAAAAAAAGAGATTACGAAAATGAAAACAGATTGAGAAAAAGAGGAATGTGTGCAAAAGAAACCACATTACAGATGGGAAATTAAAGGTGAATGGGTTTTACTTGTGGTAAATAAAGGAGGCAATAGCTGGAGGGAAGGGAGAAGCATCAGCTCAGAAGGGTAGCAATACTCATAAAGGGGCTGTATCACCTGCATTGCTATCACCATCAGCTCCTTGCTCACCTTCATGTTGTCTTCGAGAGTTCTGCATTTCCAATTCAGAAACTGTTAGGCTTGGTGAAGCATAATTTGATGTCAGCTAATCTTGGGCAGGGGTCTTTGTCCTGAACATATTTTCAAAATTTCAAAAATAGTTTATCTTGCTGCAGACATCAGGATTTTCAGAGTGGTTACGTCAGTGCCAATGAGCTCCAAAGCACTAAAGGAACCCTATACAACACAAGCCAGAGTTTGATATAACTTGTTTGAAAAGCAATAATGATTACAGCAGAGCTGGAAGTCAAACATGGATGTGCCAAACAAACAGTAGCTTTGGTCTGTACTGGGAGCTGTATATATACAAAGGGTGTTCCAGTGAAAACTCTTTTACCTAGCTTTTCTAAGTTCATTCATCTTTAATATCTATCTAGGCACATGCCATACTCTGAAGATAATACCTTTTCACTGGCCATAACTAAATGGTGCATTTCTGGATCAGAACCTGGAGATGTTACTGAAAGTGGAAATAACGAGAGACTTGAAGAAAAATATGAGCTCGAAAGTGGCTTCTAGGAAAGCTAATGTACTGGTAAAGAGACCATGAGGAGAGATTGGAGAAGCTTGCACAGGAAACGAACTGGTTAGGCAATAAGCAACTTGTTTACACTACAGATCTCTCCATTTCTGCTTTTAGTATTATGTTAATGGATGGAGGAGAATTTAGAGACTGGCTGAAGGAAATGATCTTGACCGAAAGCATATTTTATACCCGTAGTAGAATTAATTTTGCTTTAGTCAGGACTTCTAGAGATTATCTATCTAACCTAGTCATAAAATTCTTCTAAAATCAGTGGAGATAAATGGCTGAAATGCCCATATCCACCCTGACAGCTAGCTTACATCAGACAGTTCAGCAATTTGAAATGTGCCCGATTTATATTGCTATCAGGCAAGCCAGTTCTGCCTCTAGAACTTGTATTTCTCTGCTCATTTTCTAATCCATTCCTAATCCTTCCACTTTTCTGTAATTGGCCAACTCTCCATCTTCACATAGCCCAACCTCTCCTAAAACAAGAGCATTCTGCTGGGAAGTTCCTGCCTGTGGGGAAAGGTATTCTGTAGCTCTTTGCTTTGGTGACTTATTTTTTAATTTCATTCAACTAAAGATTCTATCTGGCAATTTTCAATGGAACCATGGTTCAACTATTCATTATCAGCATTTTTTACAGCAATCTTGGAATCTCAGCTTTTCATTTTTTTTCTATTGTTTCTTTCCTGACTTATTTTTCCTTTGCTATTATTATTTACATGACATGTACATATGAAGATCTGCATATTATGATATTCACTTTGTAACTGAATCCTTCCATTCTATGACCACTGTGGGACAAAACAAGACATGCACCAAACAAAGCAAATCTGTATTTTAATGTATTAGTCACTGGAAGGAAGTGCTGCCTTTGGAAATACTGGCTCATTTTGGCAGGAAGCAAATGAGCAGGAATTTCAGTGATTCAGCTTTCAGTCAGGGAGGGACAATTAAGAAGAATTTGGATTAGGAAGAAGCTAGAAAAGAAAAAGAGAATACGAGGAATATGAAAGAAAAAGTAGCTCTAATATATGTAATATGTTCAGAGTAAATGTAGTATTTCTCTGTTACAGTATGTCCAACTCGTCTTTTACAGTCAGGAGATTTAAGACGTTGGCCCCCCTTTCAGGCAAGAGTTGAAGTCAGCCTCTGGCATCTTCACTTACTCTCCTAAATAATGACCACTTTTTCAAAGGTGATAGGACATTTGCAGATCTCATTGCCTGCAAGGGGATAATGAATGGCTTAGGCCATGAATTGCAAATGCGGAGCACTGAGCAGCTCGCTCCAGACAAAGCATTCGAGACTTTAACTTTAGGCTCCTAGTGTCAAAAACTTAAGGCTCAAAATGCAGATGTAAGAAAAAACTAATGGACAGTGAAAATGCTGGTTTAATTAGATGGCTATAATTAAACCCGTGCTCACCCCTATGTGGGTTCTCTTAAATGCATGTAAGAATGGCTCATTGAGCTTAAATTGAATAGGAGCCAACATAAAATAAACTGAAATAAAATACACATAAACTGGAGCAAGTGTCCGTACTAGGGTTTAGCATGGGTTTAATTAAATTAATAAAGATTCAACCACCACTACTTCTTATTTGGATGGACCTTCTAAAGGTAAGATTGAGTGTGGATGATTTATTAACTTGATGACTTTTTTCACTTTATAATGAAAGTCTGGGACTCTTGTATATATTGGAAAATTCTCAGTGCAGTTGTGCATTGATAGCATTGATAATAAGCCAGTGTGGGAACAAAAACACTAAGTAATTCACTGCAATTCTGAAAGATCATTTTTAAATACTTGCGAATGAGCTATTCATCCACCTGGAGCTACTGGAGATTCATGGAGAATGAACTTGCCTTGAATATCATTGTCTTTTGAGGAGAGACTTAACAGTAATGCAGATCATGTAGAGGGCCAAGACCTCAGCTAGCTTCAGTCACTATCTCTCTGCTGAAATGAAGATTATCTACAGCTATGCAGTATCTTTTCTTTCATTTTAAAATGTACAAACTAAAAGCACCATTTGCAAAGTATTCTTTAAGGTTCCTATTTTTATTCTTTCTTTAAACAATATTCTCAAAATTAGTCAAAATAATTAACGTGTTCCAATCATCTAATTTAGGTATTTATTTTGTGCTGAGGTGAATTCACAATAATTTTAAATTGGTTATAAGGAATGCTACCAATCGTTACTGAACCTCAAGTTAATAGAATATTTTGAAAATGAATACCAATCACATTCCAAGGTTTTTGATCTAGAATTGCACCGAATATATGAAATATATGGAATATATTTGAAATGAAATACAGTAAGTGTATTCAGTGTATATAAGATGATACATCCGCAAATAACATGAGCAGACGTCTGGCAGGTTTTACGCCGGGGAAGGATCTCAGATGAGTAACACGACCCGAAGCCAGGCGTTTTAACCCGTTTCCTGGCTCTGTCGCGTCCGTGCGCACTCTCTCAGCTCTGCACATCCCCGTGCGGTGCTGCAGTGGGGGCAGAGGTCCCTTAGCAGGAGCAATCTGGGGGCGGGCAGATCATCCTTCCAGGCTTTTGAAGTCCATGCCTAACTCAAAGCACAAAAGAGAAATTCAAAATGAGGTGTTAATGCTAACAACCAACATCTACATAATAATTGAGTGCTTACAACCTTCACTGAAACAGAGATCAAGACTCTTTCCTACCTCAGGCGCCTGAAGATCACTCCTCTGCCCCATGGAAGTGCCAGGGCCGAGCTGGCACGGGATCTACATCTACCTTTCTTCTTAAAACAAGGACTGCCGGCAGAGAGGAGGGCAAGGTTCAGGTGGACGAAGAAAACAAACTAGAGGAGCCTGACTAAGACAAGTCGAGTGACAGAGAAAAGCTGCTCTAAGCATCCATTTAATAATGCCGAATCCCTATGACATAAAAAGCTGATCCAGCTTGAATTCCCTTACTCTAATTCTTTCCAAACATTTTGAAGGGCAGCCTCCTCGCCATGGGCTTTATGCTGGATCGTCTGTCATGGCCTCTCTAGTCCAGAATAAAACATAAACCCAATATAAACACTGTGTTATATCCCGTGGCTAATTCAACAAAAAATCAGTCATGCACTCACACTGCTCTGTGCTGAATTTGTACTGCCTGGTACTCTGGCAACACACAAATGTGGAAGAAAGGAAAGTGGTAGTACAGACTGGAGTGTATCAGGAAAAGAATTTTTAAACTGACATAAGTGGTAAAACGCTGGCACAGGCTGCCCAGGGAGGTGGTGGAGTCACTGTCCCTAGAGGTGTTCGAGAAATGTTTTGATGTTGTACTGAGGGACAGGGTGTAGTGGGGAAGTACTGGTGGTAGGTGGATGGTTGCACTGGGCAGTCTTGGAGGTCTTTTCCAACCTTGGTGATTCTATGGTTCTATGGTTCAATAACACGTGGCATCAAAGGTAAGATTTAACCAATAAGGTCTTCAAATAATTCTCAGCAGACTTTAAACATAGTCTGCGTTGAGATGAGTGAAATTCACATTTGATTTAACAGTCTCAGTACTTTAAATAGTACTGAGCCTCAGGAAATGCAGTGTGACCAATATTACAGAATGACATGGTCTGTGAGCGTGAGAACCATGTTCTTGAGCAATGTATTTCTTACACTGGAATTATATTCAAAAAGTATTACTAGACTCATTTGTTATCTACTGATTTTACACCATTGCTAACATATAGTTTCAGATTAAAACCACACTGGTTGGTCCTGTATGGGAAAGTGCTGCAGAGCATTCTTTTGTTTTATAAATTAAAATTATCAGTTGAAAGATATACTGTAGAAATGTATTTTAGACAGAAAGCAATAGAAAAAAAAAAGTTCCTGCATGCGTTTTACCATCAGTAAAGAGAAGGGGGAAAAAAAAAGAAAGAAAAACAAAAGCAAACTAAAAATCAAAACAAAGGAAAAAATACAAAGAAATAAATTGTTTGCCTTTTTCTCAATGCATGGAGAATTGTTGAGGTCGGCAGAGTCCTCCGGAGATCATCTAATCCAGGCACGTCGGCCCACAGCCCGCAGGCCCCACACAGCCCGGCACAGCTCGCACTGCGGCCGCCCCTGCCTTGCGCCATCATGGTGGCAGCTCTGCCCCACTGGGCGGCCCGGCCCTCAGCACCAACCCAACACTGGTGTGCTATTGACTCTGTCTGGGCTGAAACCAGGGCGTGGCCGCACTTCAGTGCTAACTCAAGTTATGGCAAATAAGTTTATGGATTTTGATACATGGGCTAAACACAGTCCTGTAAACAGAAAAGAATATGCAGCTGTGCTTTCCATTGTGGTAAAGGTATTTGAGAATAGGTTTCAAGATTGCGAAAAAACCCACCAATTTTTTTATTTACTTGTGACTCCATTTTCAGCTGACATAAATACATTACTTGACAATTTTCCAATGGGATGTATAGAATTGAAGTAAAAAATTTGACCATGTCTGTCTACCAGACTTTCATAAGCCCTCTCTTGCCAGAGAGAAATATCGCTCACTTCAGAGCCATGTCTTATTTTTGTGCCATTGCTTTTTGGCAGCGTGTACATTTGTGAACAATTATTTTGAAGGATGAAGTACAGGAAGAGTAAAATTTCATCAAAAATCCCTACTGAACACCTTGAGAACTCGCTGAATTGCAACAACTGCCATCAAACCAGACTACTGCGTTAGTTTGGCAGGAACAAGGTCAAATATCAGCTTTTTATGTTTTGTTGCTCTTTTTTTAAATACATTTTAATTAAAAAAAATCAAAAAATCAACTAAGTTTTGTTACTCATATATATATTAACTATATTATATCTTTATTGAGAGCTGCTCTGAAAGTCGTCTCCTATTTTATGACATAAACCTAACATCTTAGACTGAGTCTATTACTGATTGTCATGACTGCAGTGACCACCAGTACAGCTACTATCAGCATTTATTAATAACAGGACAATGATTATATATGACATGGTTCATAAGGGTTATGTGCAGAATATAGAGATTACTCCCAGAACATGGAAACAAATGTTGAACAGCATCTGGTGAAAGATCTTCTAAGATTGCTTTCTGTATGACGAAGCATGCTTCTTGGTGCATTTTTATGTTCACTATTGCTTGAGGGTTTTTTTTGGATGTATTGAAGTCTTTTGCTAAAATGTTAGACATCTTTTTTTTTTTTTCCTTCCAAACATTACTGTCAACAAATGCTATTAAAATAAAACACTTATTAAAAAAAAAAATCTTTTCTTCCCCTGCACCTAGTCGCTCACCATTTTGAAAGAGTGTTTACTGAGCTATGAACAAAATGAAAAATGAACATGCAGTAATCAGAACGAGTGGAATACACTTTACCTCAGGCTCTGTCCTTGCAGGGGTTTCTGCCTGTCCGTGGGTCCTAGAGGCCAATGGACTTTAAACTCCACACTCTTTTCTCTGAAAATGCTTCATTGCTTTTCAGTTCTAGAATATGTTCTTCCAGCCGTTGCACCAGTAAGGCACAGGGAAAGAAACGCTACATTTTACTGTTGTGGTTTCCCTGTTTTCCTATCAGTCTGTAGAATAGAATGACAGCCAGCTCCAGGGTTCACCTAGTCCGGTGGGCTGTCTGTTAGGGGCCAGAAGAGGCAGGCTAGGGAGAGAGTGCAAGAATGGGGCAAACACTGAGGGTTACCTCCCCTGATGTAGTCTTCCCTTCTTGCCTAGCCATTGTCTTCCAGGCTGTCCAAGACCAAGGGGATAGTCTTGGGTTTTGTGCACAACAGGATCTTTGCCTTCTCCTCATGTCTTCCACTCATTCATTGCTTTGAACGGTGAGCTCTGTAATATTTGTAAACCCTTCTCAGGGAGCTCATCTTTATATTCAGTATTGTGGTACAAGTTTCCAAGTTGGCACCTACAACTTTGCTGGAAGAGGAACTCCACAGAGTAATTATGAGTCATCTGAAAAAAAAGTACTTCTTTTTGGTTACTTAAAAAATTTTTGCTCTACAGCTTCATGTGCTTCCCTTTCATTCTTAGATTATGAAAACTAAGACATAATAACTTACAATCTGCTTTCTTTGTACTATCACAGTTTTATAAATCTTTATCATATTCCCCCTCAACCATATGCTTTTTCAGACTGAAGAGTCTTAGCTTATTTAGTCTCTCTCTATAATGAAGAGAAGCTGTTCCAAATTTCTGCTTGTCCTAGTTGCCCTTCTTTGTATCATTACTATATCCTTTTAGAGATGGCAGGACTAGAAGCACAGATCTGTGGAGGCACAATGGACTTGTATTCAGCTGTGCTGTTTTCTATTTTGCTTTCTTTCCCTTCCAGAGAAATTCCTAACATCTCATTTCCTTTTTTGACAGCAACTGCATCGGCAATTTTTTAAAAGTACACATTGTGATTCATATATATATATATATAAGAGTAATTGTTTTTTTAATAACTGATTGAGACACTATTCTTATAAATCCCTTGCTATTGTCTTTAATGAAAGTGCTTTCAGGAATTTTGCCAGTGCTCGTCTGGGGACAGCTCAGAACAAGGAACTCGATGACTGCTAGATAACACCTGAAGCTGAGCTGCAAACGTATGTGGACTTGCATGGTCACACAAGGTCTCCCAAAGTGTGCTAAAGACATTTATGAAACAAAGTGACTGAAGCAGAGTGCTAGCTAATACAACCTCTCAACAGCAGAGGAAAAGATAGCAAGAAAGAGTGATAATTTTTAAGGGTGTTGGACGGTAAAAGACTGTCCTTGCTGTCTAGGTGGAAGAGCATGAGTATGTTAGAGAAAAATCCCCAGCAGCATAAGATTTAATATCCAGGATTTTCGGGTAAATCACCATGACTCAAAACTCTATGTGATCACGGGTACAGATAACGTTTTAGCAGTTAGCAGCACTGTTTGATACTAGGCAGGAATTATTTATGAAATAAAACATTAATGCAGTAGTTTGTCAATTTATACTTCGTTTCCCATTCATAAGAATTCTGCAAAGAAATTCTAGTGAATAAATAGAATGAAGATTACTAGATTTTTCTTCTCTGTTTTAGTGTAGACATTCAATGTATTTTTAGAATAATGATTGTTAGAAACTAAGAAGATCTACAGAAAATTAAGTCATTGAGTCCATACACGTTAGTCAAGCCGTTTTAATCCATTTCTTCATTTTATTCCTCTGTTAAAGAAAGGCAATATTTGCTTACATAACTCAGGAGTGCTGTGAGCAATAATTAATCCATATAAGCAGCAGTATGATTAAAGTGAAGAGCTATGTACTTCCAAAGGATTATTAATTTTATTATCATCATTAGTACTGCACTGAGCTATTGTAAATTGCTGAAAGAGCCAATTACTGTGGATTTTCTTGAGATGACTTTGTAAGGTATTAAAAGGAGAATGTTACACTGCAGAAATCTACAATGAAGTTGTAAAACTGAGATTACATTCTGTGCTGTAAAATGGTATCATCCATACCAGAAGCAAAAATAATTTGTAAATGCTGATTAACACAAAAACATACTCATCTATCTTTTAACTCATAGATACAGTGACTCCTTCCCCGCTTGCTGAAAATCTCCATTAATGATTTTGAGTCATAAGCCAGAAATGTAATTTCAGGAAAAAGGTCATGGCCAATGACCTTGGCCAATGGCCAATAAGCAACTGGATTTCTGAAGTTTAATGAGGGCATACTGACCAACTGAGCAGCTGAATCTGACAGCGTGGAAGCTCCCACCACTGGGAATGCATGCTCATGCCAGCTCCTGCGGTCCAGAGGGTGATGAGCTGTGGCTATCCCATGTCTGTGACCAGGCACTTGTGCTAGAGTGGGACGAACTGCAACACAGCTGGATAAGAGATGCGTGGTCCTAAGGCTTCCAGCTATGGGTTCTTATCCCTCACATTGTAGCATATCTCCCTCAGGTAAAGCAATCTGCTGGCACGACTGAGCTCTGAAATGAGCTGTGGAATAAATCTGACTAAAAACGGCACCAGCAACTATTGTTTGGGGAAAGGGCATTTTTTAAAAATAGATCATTTATAAGGATGTTTTGGAATATGGCTAAATCTCGAGACTGACCCCATGAAGATTTAAAATAGTTTTGTCAAAACCTACTTTAAATGGCTATTTGGATTAATATTCTTGAGTTTCCCATGAGCACAAGCCAAATTATACCGTGAAGAAAAATTCAGTTATTTCCACTGGCAGTAAGTAATAATTTCTTATACATAATTTCTGCCTCTTATTTGAGTAGCTACCCAGACATTCCAATTTAGGTTCTTGATGAGTTGAGAATAAAAGATTTCCCTATTCTAAACTGAGAGATTAATTACAGAACAAAGACTGTCTATGAAGAGAAATACTGTTATTCTTCATCCTTTACCAATGCTGAGAGAAAGTAATTAGGAGTCTAATCAAACCCCATGCAGGGTTCGCAGGGAAGGTTAAACCACCTCTGACCTTGCTGCCACTTTACTTTTCTGCGTACTGGAAAGAGTGCTGGTTTAATTGAAACAATCCGGGAACCTGACAAGACACTCTTCCTGTGATAGCAATCTCTGAATTATTGGAAAATACCATCTAGGGAGACAGCGGGGTTTGCGGCAGCTGACAAAGTTGTCCTACAGAGCTGCCAGCACAGCCACGCCATGCAGGAAGAAATGGTATGGACTCATTCAGTTGGTGATTTTCAGAAAGGGCTCAACCAAGCAAAGATTGTTCTTTTTTTATGGGTTTCATTATCGGTCAGCTCGGTTGGGACATGAAGCCTACCTCAATGGCACTGTATTTCAATGTCTTGATGACATTGTTGAGTTACTGACCAACAGGATCACATTAAAACTCTTGTGCAGCAACAGGATGAGTGTAATTAATGCTGTGTGGTAATCGCAACATGTCTGTTCACTCATTTGAGGCCAGACGGGACATTGGGAAATTCAGACTGGATATGCATTAAGATTTCTTTATTGTGAGGGTGGGCAAACACTGGAATGGGCTTCCTATTGAGGCAGCTGATGCTCAAGAGGTATTTGGCCAACATCCTCATTAATATGCTTTAACTTTTGGGTAATGCTGAAGTTCGACAAGACTTGGCGATCTGTATAGGTCAGTGCCAAATGAACAATCCTATTCAACTGTATTTTGTTATTTTCTTCTGCCTTTCTTCTTCCTTTGGGGGATTTGTCCTTGGAAACCTCTAACCAACCCTTACTTGAAGACATTTTGAGGAAGCAGACACCCTCCCCACTGCTCTGTGAAGCACCTTGCCCTTACATCACATGGCACAGAGGTCACATGCGGCCCCACCACCACAGCCAAGTCTGTTGGCCCACCTACAACCTCGAGGTCACCAGAACTGTGCCGTAAGGGAAGGGGCTGCCAACTGGGTCATCCTACCGGACACAGGATTGGAAATGGTGGTGCGATGGAGCCTCCCTTGGCCCTTTGGAGCCAGCCAGAGCAGCAGGTAGCCCCAGGGTCCGGCCCAGCCCAGCGTCCGGCCACGGGTGGGCGCTGCCCTGTGGGCGGCAGCTCCCGGCAGCCCCTCGCGCCTGCCCCCCGGGCCTCCCGCGGGGCGCCCGCAGCGCCCCCAATGGCCGCCTCCAAGTGCGGGAGGCGGAGCTCGGCCTGCGCGACGCGTTTCAAACGGGCGAACCGCCGGGCGCGGAGGGAGGGCGGGCCGGAGCGCAGTCCCCGCCTGGGAGTTTAAAGCGCCATTTTGTGCCGGGCGGCGGATATTGATCGTTGCTCCCTGTCGCGCGAGCCGCGGGGCGCTCGGCGCCCGTCCTCTGCCCTTCTCCGTGCCTCTTTCCCCCGTCCCTCCGCTCCCATGACCCGCAGCAGGAAGCAGGCGGCGCTGGAGAGAGGAGCCGGCAAGATGAACCCAGAAGCGGGGAGCGCCGCGGAGGGGGCCCAGGCAGCGGCGGCGGGGGCAGCCGGGAATGGAACGGCGCCCGGCGTCTGGGGGCTGGAGGGGGATTCGGAGAAAGTTGTGTACTCGCGTTCCCAGGTTTCCTATGCCGGCACCAAGGCGCTGGGCGACGCCCTCAAGCTCTTCATGCCCAAGTCCACCGAGTTCATGAGCTCCGACTCGGAGCTGTGGAACTTCCTCTGCAGCCTCAAGCACGAGTTCTCCCCGGTCATCCTCCGCAGCAAGGACGTCTACGGCTACGCCTCCTGCCGCGCCGTCGTCCCCGACCCGCCGCCGCCCTCGGCCGAGCGGCCCCGCCACCGCCCCGGCAAGCGGCGCCTCCCGCCCGCCAAGCGCCGGGCC